>RJWJ010012634.1:0-41592 GCA_004363605.1 Indri indri | reverse complement strand
ATATGTTGTGAATAGTTCAATTTTGACATTTTTTTCCAGTTAAACATCAACAGTAGAACTGATATGATCATATATGAGCCTTGAAAATATTCAATGGATGAATTAATTAATTAGGACTAGAATCTTGGTCTCCCGATTCTTAATCCTGCAATGTTTCTACTAATCACTATTTGGAACAGAATATATATTTTTCCAAAGCTAACTTTACTGGCCCAATTTCTTCAAGGTGCACCAGGCAAATACCAGATTCATCACAGTGTGGAAACACAGGAGTGTTTAAACTGGTACCAGGGTGCTCAGAGGCCTGCATGCTCTGGGAGCTGACAGACCACACCAGCTGATCAGGGTGACACACACTTAATGTGGTTGCCTCATTATCTGGTCATCAGGGAAATGCCAGCTGTCATTGCCAACTGAGCCGGGCCTTCAATCAGTTTTTCTGAGTTCATTAAGTAAATTAAAAGGTATTGCTTAAATACTTAGTAGAGGAATAACAACTCTCATCTCAAGGAGCTAGTGAAAGCCGTGGATTTGGCCACAGCTATTGGCTGTGTTGAGCTGTGAGAAATGAGAAGATTTGGAACATATAATACGCTCAACATCAGAAACAAAAGGAGACTCCAACATTTGATAAGGACGCCCGTATACTCTGGTGCCCTCTCTCATCACATGTGGACTGTTGCTGCTGATAATTCCTTGTAAAATTCTAGAGTAGACTGTCTTGCAGCTGGGAACTGGCTCACCATTCTTGAACTGGCCCACGTTGTGGCCACACGTTTCCTTTCTCACAGTGGCCTTGTTCCCCTGTGGAGAGACGGACATGTCAGTTATGATTAAACCCTTGGCCAGAGAAATGAATCACCAAACCTACGCATGACTGCCACACACCTGAGCAGTTTCACATTAAGATTTGTTTTGAGGCTTCTGGATTCTGGCTCCACTCAGTTCCCCATCTGCTGCAAGGCCCCATCGGTGTCCTTACTCCTTCCGCACCGAGCTACATGCCATTCCTTCCTCCAGCATCTGTAACCTGCCTACCCGCTCCCAGGCGCTGGCAAGGCACCAGCAATGTGGAGATCATTAAGATGTTCCTGCCTCAAGGAAATGCAACCATGCTCCCTCCTGCTCCCAAGCCCTTGCATGTGGGGCTCCTCCAGCCTAGACTGCCTTCGTGGCGTCTGGACTTGGCAAATTCCAACTCACCTTTCCCCCGCAGTGGAATAACTCACCATCTGCCCTCTGCTCCCTTAGCCCTTTGGCCCTCATCTTCCAGAACATTTGCCACTTTGCATTATGATTTGTTTCCAAGTTCACCATCCTAAAGACAAGGACTGTGCCTTATTCTTCTCTGAATCCCCCAGTGCCTGACATTGAGTTGATGCATAATTATGTTTGCTTGAATGAAAGACTAAGTTAATAAAAGGGTGTAATAATTCTTATGCAAGGTGTGTAGGAGGGTGGAGGGTGGTGGTGGGGATGGAGCCTGAGAATAAATGTGCTTTTCTAATATCTCTTTTACCACCAGAGGGAGAGATGCGTTTATAAATATCCCGTTATGTAAGGCTTTAGGTTCTCTGTTCTGAAAGCCAAAGAGAAGCACGGGGCCTTTCCAAGTGGCCTCTCAAATTTATAAGATGTTTTTACTTCAAGTAAGAGTGCCTACGACCTTGAGTAGCTTGAATCATGTCCCCTAGGGCAGGCCAGTCTCCGTTTTTCCCTCGAATACTTTGTCATTTTATTATTCTTTCTTTTTGGGGGGTTCAGGTGTGGTGGTGGTTATTTGTTCACAGATTCAAATATGCAGGCAATAAAATGCTGTCCTCCCGAACACCTTTCAATGCAATAGTGGGGTTAGAGAGTTTAGTTGTTTGTTCTTGGTACCCACCATCTAGGGTGGCTGGAAGGAGTCCCCTGCCCTCTCTGCCTCTAGCCTTAGCTCTTCTTTCTCAGAAATCCCTCCAAGAACCCATTCCCCATTCGTCAGTTCTCTTCTCTACGACTCCTGTGTGAAGCACATATTTGCACTTCTTGAAATGGCATTTCTCTCCTCCCATTATTGTATTTCCAGTCCCTTGCAGGATGCCTCCAACTCAATGTCCTGTGGTCCACTCAAGCTCACTACTTCTAAAAGTTACCTTTCTCTCCCAGATATACTCCCATTCCCAACACTTATTCCATTAGCGGCTCTCCTGGGTGCTACGATCAGGAGGCGAGGCTTGGGACAGAGGTGCCCAGGCAGAGCCGGACGTGCGGCGGGTCGGAATACTCCGGCGGAGGCTGTTCAGCACTCTGGAGAGCTCCTCGGTAGGGCCAAGGGTTTCTCCCCTGCCTCTCCCCTGCCTCTTCCCTCCCTCAAGTCAGCCTAGGTACTTAGCATACATTCCATCATCACTGGAATTCTGTGGTTGTTAGAGGAAACTCATCCATTTCTCCTAGGCTTAGTTCTGTGTGGACTAAGGATCTAATGGGGCTGGGTTCTAGTTCTTGCTCTACCACTTACTGGACACACTGTCAGAGACTTAAGCTATCTAATTGCTCTGAGTTTTGGTTTTTCATCTGTAAACTGGTAGTGTTGTTGTGAGGGTGAATTGAGATGACCACATGTAATGTACGCAGCATATAGTATGAACTCAGTGACTAGTAGCCACTGTTTTTATTAATAATATAGAAATTATTTGGACAATAATATTAATCCATCTTAACGTGATGGTATGACTTGAGGATCTCATGGCAGTGGCATGTCTCTAAAACCTCTCTGGTTTCAGGAGTCAGGAGGAGCAAATGCATCTAAGGGGCAGAGCGCATCCGCCTTATCTAGTTAGTCCTCTGGGAAACCTCTCCTCTCTCCCTTGCGCACATTATTTTGACAGCACTGGGTGCTTTATGCTCTGCACAAATCGTCGCCAATTGCTGGAAAAGAAAAGCAGGCCCCTGTAGAATTGCAGAATGGGAAATACCATGTGGCAGGTGGGGAAACAGCCTGAAGAGGTCCGGCGAAGGCTCAGCAAGTTGGCGGCCGCAGACAGGGGACCACCGGTTCTCCAGGCTCTTGGTTGCCGCTCGCTCAGTCTCTGCACGTGCTGTTTGCTTCCACCTGTGGGAAGGTCCCCCAGTCCTCTTGGCAGCTTCCCTCTTTCTGATCAAGAGTCAGCTCAAACGTCCTCTACCTCTCTGGGCCTCCATTGCCTCTTCTGTGAAATGGGGCTATGACAGCTATTTACAAGGTTGCTTGGAGACTTAATTGGAAATTTGACAGTGGGTAAGGAGCTCGGCCCCGAGGCGGGCATATAGTAGATGCTTAGTAAGGTGGTGACTGCGGGCGTCATTTGCCTGACTTATTCACTGCAGCTCCCTGAAAGTAAGGAGTGGTTTGTTGATTTCTACCTCTTCAGCTTGTCTCCCACGTCTGAGCCTCTGCTCCTGTGGGAGGGACTTCCCAGCCTTCCCTGGGCAGACTGCCTGGCTCCGGGGCACGCCTGGCTTCTGTGTGGTGTGAATGACTTGGTGGGCAGGCTAAACCATGGGGCCTTTAGACTGGCTTTCTGGTGGGACTTGCCACTGGGGAAAGCGCTGAATTGGCCAGGGTTTCTGGTTAACTGGTGGATGAGTTGCCCTGAGAGGGGTCAGCTGTGTCTTTGGATAAAGTTGTTTGCTATCCTGGGTGGGAGGAAAGCGTTGCTGAAATGGAAACCTGATTTGCTTTGTTTCCATTTCAGCTAATAAACGCATTTAAGGTTTTGATGTGGAAGAGACTAGGTAATTTGAGGCCTAGTAGCAAATTGATACAACTTAGTGACTATGAGGAAGTGGAGAACAGGGAGATTACTGCTGATAATTTTGCAGAGCATAATGGAGGTAATTTATAATTTATAATTGATATTGGAGCTCTTTTCCATAGGCTGAATTATGATGGAATGGAGTAGGAGTCATTGAAAGAGATTATTTTATTGTTTGTGTCACCCTTATGAATTGGAAAGTGGAAAAAGAACATAGTGCTAAATTGGTATCTAATCTTTTCAGAGCTATTTGCTAAATAAACTGGAATTTTAATTAAAACTGCAAGCCAAGAAGTAAATCACTTTAGAAGTTTGTGAAGTTTTTCTTTTGCCTAATATAATTACCGCTAATAAAGATTCTTTACGGGTGGGAAATTAGACACCAGAATAAATAACTGGAGGAAATTGCTGTAGTGCACCGAAATTATGAAAGGGGCAAGGTTATCTTCCCCTCCTGGTAACGTGTTTTTTTTTTTCCCATCATTAAATTGTTTGGTAACAATTTTGATCTCATTAAAAGTATTGCAATCAGAAGCAGAAGCAAGGTAGATGACAGGCCTCACTGCGGCTCTTCCGGCCTTCATTCATTTGAGTCAATTATAATGAATGGATTTAATAAAAAATACAGCATGCTTTGGTGATTAACTCAGTGAACGACGAATGGCACGCTTACGCAGAGCATCATATTTGCAATAACGAAGAAGTAGTGAACGGGAAAAGGAAACTTCATAGATCACAAGAATTGCTATTTTCCAGCAAAAGGTTGTTAATTACTTATCCTCTTGCTATATTTATTGGCTTTATTAGAGGATGAGTAATTATTGTGTTCCTGGGAAACCCACTGGAGCCAGACAGCGCCTTTATTAAATTGGAAGGCCCTCAGAGTGCTGGTTATTCCTTCGGGGTCCTAGTGACCAGGAACCTGGCAGACGTGAGACAGGAATGTCAGCCCATGAGCATGAAGGAAGGAGCCAATAAAGTGCCGTGACTGTCAGAGGCGTCCTGACTCGTGGAGCCCGTGACTGCTCTTACTCCTTCGTTCCTTCCCCCGCCCCTGCTCCCAGCGTATACTTTTCTCTGGGTCCAGTCACCGCCCCTGCCTCTCCCTGTTTCCCCAGCCGTGGTGGGCTTCCTCCTGGGCCTGGCTGCCCTGTCTCTCTCTACACCCCCGTCCTCTCTCCCTGCTGGAGCACTTTCCTCAGCTTTCCTCCACCTGCAGAGTCAGGTCCAGCTCCTCCACGGGCCCTGTGAGCCCTTCATGATCTGTGTGAGCCGTGGGGACCTCTCCAGTTTTGTCCCCCTACCCCCGCCGGGCTTTGGGCACGTGGAACTTCTCTGCTGTCCCAGACTCCCCACCTGGCACACGTGGTTCCCTCTGCCGAATTTCCCTTCTCCTGGCAAAGGCCTGCTGCACACCCGGCACTGTGGCCCCTCCTCAGTTCAACTTTTCTCAACTTGGCCAGAAAGGATGGCCGCTCCTTCTGGGCCCTCCCATAGCACTTTGGCACGCAGAACGTATTTGCATATCTGTCCACACATCTGCCCCTACCCCTGGCCTGGCTCCTGGCTCCCTGGGGAGCTGGAGCCGTGTTTGATGCACGGCTGTTTTTCCCGAGGTGGATTTGTGGAGGGGCAGCCTCTGCTGTCTCTGCCATTGGGCATGTCTGGGGACTCTTCCTCTCTGCCTTTCTCACTAAGGGACTTAATTAGGTGAAGAACAATCCAGGAGACTAGCTCTCAGTACTCCCTAATTGGACTAATTAACTCCTACTATGTACCAGGCCGTTCACAAACACATTCACCCATGTGGTTGTTTTCGTCTTTACAACATCCCTTGTGAGGAAGGCTTTGCTACTCATCTTTCTTAGATGATGAAACCAAGGCCCTTAATAGTTGGCAGGGCTGAGATTTAAATCCAGGTTCTTGAACTTGAGGCAAGGAGCTGTTCTCCAAGTGTGGGCTCCCCCAGAGGTTAGGTGCCTACCCACTGAGGCCTGCTTAGCTTTAATACCCTGAACGTACCTGGTGCATATTTAAACTTAGGCTAGTCCTGGAAGACACCCCCATCTCCTAGCTCCTTTGGATAACAGAAAGATGGGCATGAGGGGAGGTTTTTTTTTTTTTAATCTTATCAGCTAATAAGCATGGGGCGCAGAGTGATAGGAAGGAATGGAAGAGAAAGAAACCAGCGTTTTTTGAACACCACTGTGTATCAAGCATTGTGTGCCAGGCACAGTGGTAGAAGGTTCACGCACATTCTTAATCCTTATAGTGACCCAATCAAGTTGACGTTATTGCTCCCCTAGCAGAAACAGGCTTGGAGGCGCCCCATGAGTGGCTTCCCCACCATCCCCATCCAAAGACACTGCAGCCAGGAAGCCCCTCACCAGCATGGGGAGAACTCTTCTCACCAGCCCCATTTTCCATAGGCAAGAGGGAGCCTGGAATTTTCCCGTGGCCCCACGGTCGGTGGTTTGTTCTTCTCATCTGTCTGGGAGGACAGCAGTGCTCTTAGCTGAGGTGTGAGCGATGAGGAAGAGGCCTGAGCTGGTCTCCCTCTTTGAGTCTTGAAAGGGACTCACCTTCTTTCAATGCGCTCACATTTGGCAGATAGAGCTGTGTTCCATCTAGTCACCCCCTTCAGGATTTGCTAATTCTACCAGTATTTTCTTAGTCTGCCTGCTTGCTTGATTGAAGAAGAGTGCTACATTCATTTTTCGTCCACCCATAAAGGGCAGTTGTTTCCTTGTCTTAATTGGACTTTGCTACATTTTTTCTGTCATTGTTTTTATTATTATGGTTTCCTGCTTCCTTGGTCTTGAGGTCTCTCTGTTGAGTGTGGCCACAAGCCAGGATAGCCACTCTCTAGGAGAGCCAGGGCCAGGGGGAAAGTCAGGTTTGGGTGTGGGTGTCAGGAAGTGAAACCAAAGTGCATGAAACGAAAGAAATTTGTTACTCACAGGCTCCAGAGAGGTTAGGGTGCCCAGCGGGGGCAGCAGGAAGTCTGCAGGGGACAGGGGGCTCCACCAGCGGTGGGGAGGGAGAGAGTGAGTGAGAGCAAGAGTGGGAGAGTGACAGAGAAGAGGGCCCGTGGGACTGTGCGTTTGTTAAGGTCATGGCTTACCCTTCAGGCCTTCCTGAGGGGTGTGGCCTGGCGGGCTTAAAGAAAACGTATGAAAAGGGGAGCTTATCTACTGACTCTGGTTTTGTCCTGGTCTGCAGCCGTGGGGTGTGCTGGGTTGTGGGTCAGTGGATGAACAACAGGCAGGTTACATCACAACCAACCCCACGGAAAGGGAAGTTTTATTGATAACTAGGCCAAAGTCGATGTGGTATGGCTAGGTTTCAAATGACTTGGGTCAGGCTGAGAAATGGATCCTGAGGCAGCAACCATGGGGTATGTTAAACAAATTTATGACGTATTCCTTGCAGTGTTAACCACAGCTCTCTGCTGTAGGTACTCATTTTTTTCCCATAGATTTTCCATCCATCCATCCAACCTAGGGGAATTGAAAGAGCGCAGTCTCTGGAAATTGACCCACGTGGCCTCAGGTTCTGGGTAGCCTCTTAATAGCAATGGGGTTGTATTTCTTCATCTGCAAAACGGAAGCACATATGTAAGATATCTGGCCCATAGCTAAATAGTCGATAAATAGTAATTATTATATTCATTATAAGGACATATTAGCCTTAAATTCCTTCATTCTCAGAATGATTTCTTTCTCTATGACCTTGTTCTAAAATTGAAATGGTGCATTCTTTATCTACTGCTGTGTAACAAATTTCCTCAAAACTTAGCTCCTTAAAACAACAAACGTTCCTTATCACACACCATTCCTGAGGGCCAGGAGTCTGAGGGTGGCTTCGCTGGGTGGCTTTGGCTTAGGCTCTTTGATGAGGCTGCGGTGACGCTGTTAGCCAGGGGCTTCCTCCCTGGGTGTTCTCAAAGCAAGCTGTGTGTTGGGGGGCCGGGCGATACTGAGACAGAAGCCGCAGTCTTTTTGTGAAGGTGTCCTAATATCAGAAGTAACATCCACCACTTCTGCTGCATGCTGTTGGTCACATAGACCAAGCCTGCAACAACGGGGCAGAGGACACACAGGGTACATTCCAGGAGACGGGGATCGCTGGAGACCGTCTTTAAGGCTGCTGACCACAGGTTGGGGGAGAGTAAAACGTCTCTACCCTGAAGCATCCTGTCCGCTGGGGGCGGCAGTCGTGTAAACATAAGCACCCTGTGAGGTAGCAGCTGCGCTCGTGGCAGCCACAGAGCACAGAGGGAACATTGGCGAGAACTCTGTCCACCTGTCCGAGGGCGGCACGGACGCGCAGGTGCGCCGCGGTGTCCTTACTCAAGGGTTGTCCCAGTGATGCGCGAGATTGGATGGGCGTCTTTTTAAATCGAAGTTACTTGTTGAGGTGATTTCCTTGGACATTAAAAATAATAACCTGTGCTATGTACCAGCAATGTACTATTTACAAAGTGCATTCCCACGCACCACCTCAGTCCACATGACAGCCGTGGGAGGTGGTTTCACTGCTGTTGTTTCCTTCAGCTGTAGATGCAAGCTTGGAGGGGGCCATGCCGCTGTGTCGGGGTCTCTGAAGGGGGTGTGAGCCAGGGTCTCCCTAGTCCAAGCTCGGTGTTTTGGCCACCACACCTTCCTTGTGTCCCCCTGGAGTACCTTGGGCCCCTCATTTGAAAGCAGCATTTGGATCATTCCCCCGTAGATGAGTTACACACATGCTGGCCCACATCAAAGCTTATTTGCCGCTTTTATCCCCAGTCCCTTGAAAGACTTTCTGTTCACGAAGAAGCATTATGAAGAAAATCATTCACAAAGTATAGAAATGTGAATTGTGCTTCTATCAGCATTCACTGTGAAATTTCATTTTGCAAAATCCCCAGGAGGGTTTGAACTTGCTCTCTGGGCCGTTAGAAGAGGGACCCGAACATCAATTCCTTAAGCACAAATATGCTCAAAGGATATTTAATGGCTTCAGTCCTTGTGTGAATGTGGCTATTTTGCAAGTTTGGTTTTAGTCCTGCTCAAGAGGGAAAAGGATTTTGGGTCCATCCAGGTGTGTACTCTGAGGGAGGAAGTTTCTTTGTGACAAAGATGGTAGCGGGAAGGGTGAGGGCAGGTTAGTTGCAATAATTCATTTGTGACTAATAAATACAACTGTAGCGATTAAGTGCACAGGCTTTGGAATCTGGTAGACCTGGAGTTGATCCTGACTCTGCCCTTATTAGCTCTGTGGCCTTGGGAAAGTTATTTCCCTCTCTTAAAGATCTGGTGTCTTCGTGTGTACACAGGGTTAATAGCACCACCTTTCTCATAGGTGAGGATTAAACGAGATCATCCATGTAAAGTGTTTAACACATAGACGTAGGAGTAAGCATCAATACATGCTAACTGTAGGGATGATGATGGTGTGTATCTGAGTGGCTGCTATTGGTAAGTTCATTCATTCATGAAACATCACTGCAGATGTTGCTAACAGTGGTATCTGAGGACAGCTAAGGGCTTCAGGGAGGCTTTGAATCTCCTAAACTCATGTGGAAAATTTTGTGCACGTGTGTGCTTTTCTGGGGAGACTCTCAAAGGGATCCATGACTCCAAAAAGGTTGAAAACAAAGGCTGCCGTGTGCCGAAGCCTTGGTGTTAGGGACACACAGATGACTGTGAGACCGCCCTCACCCTCAAAGAGTTCGCCAAGTGGTGAGACAGACAGACTCACAGGGTGCTGCGGAGTGGCCTGTGCTGGGTTTCAGCATCAAGAGACCACAGAGAAGAGAGAGCTGGGGGGACAGCTTCATGGAGGTGGGAGTGGGTGGCAAGCTGAGTCAGAAGATCCGGGGCGGAAGGAATAATACGTTGAAACCAGGCCACAGAACAGTAAAGTGCTGTGTCCTTAAGTATCAAGAGTAGTCAGACAGTGACAGTGCAAGAGCCCAGGGTGTAGGTGGCCCAACTTGAGGTGGGCAGGTCAGCAGGGGAGTCTGCGAAGTGTCTTTCGGGCCAGGCTTGGAGCTTAGACTGGATCCCGTGGTCCAGGGGAAGGCACTGAAGAGCTGTAAGCAAGGGAGTGACATGGTCAGAGCTGTGTTTAAATAAAATTCCCTCTGACTGCTGTCTGTTAGGTAGACTAAGGGTGGACCTGGAGGAAGGGAGATAGTGTAGTCCTCATCCAGGTGAGAGATGAGGCCCGGAGCTAAGGCAGTGGCAGCGGAGATTACAGAAGAAGGGGAAATTTAAAAGCGAATTGAGATAAACCGAAGGACTCGCTGACCAGCTGGATGTTAAAGAGGGAGGAGTTGCCATGGTGAATCTCAGGTCCCTCTTTCTCAGACGGCTTGGGTAGATACCAAGGAGAACTAATTGTGGGATCATATGGTAGGAGTATGTTTAGTATTGTAAGAAACCGCCCAATCATCTTCCAGAGTGGCTGGACCATTTTGCATTCCCACCGGAAAGGAATGAGAGTTTCTGTTGCTCCATATCCTTGCCAGCATTTGGTGGTGTTAGTGTTTTGGATTTTGGCCATTCTAAGAGGTGTGTGGTGGTATCTCAATGTTGTTTTATGCACTGTTTGATTATTGTACCTTTGTTACAAGTTTTAACATCAGGAAATAAGAGACCTCCAACTTCGTTCTTTTTCAAGATTGTTTTGGCTACTTGGGGTCCCTTGTAATTCCACATGAATTTAAGGATGGATTTTCCTATTTCTGAGGAGAAAAGTCATTGGGATTTTGGTAGAGACTACATTGGATCTGTAGATCACTTTGGATAGTTTTGGCATCTTAACAATATTAATTCTTCTAATCTATGAATGCAGGATGTCTTTCTCCATTTATTTATGTCTTCTTTCTTTCAGAAACATTTTGTGGTTTTCGGTGTAGAAATCTCTCACCTCCTTGGTTAAGTTAATTCCTGAGTATTTTTTTCTTTTTGATGCTATTGTAAATGGAATTTTTTTTAAATTTCCTTTTTGGATTGTTCATTGTCAGTATATAAAGCGCAACTGATTTTTATGTGTTGATTGTATATCTGTAATTTTGCTGAATTTGTATGTTATTTTTAACAATTTTTTTGTGGAATCTTTAGGGTTTTCTGCATATAGGATCATGTCATCTACAAACAGATAATTTTACTTCTTTTCTAATATGGATGCCTTTTATTTCTTTCTCTTGCCTGTTGCTCTGGCTAGAATTTCTAATAATTATGTCGAACAGAAGTGGTCAAAGTGGGCATCGTTGTCTTGTTCCTATCTTAGAGGAGAAGCTTTCGGTATTTTACCATGGAGTATGATGTTAGCAGTTTTTACAAAGAGGTTAAAAAATGGTAGGATTGTGAAATCCTGGGACTTATTGGAAGTTGTGTTCCTCTGTCGTCCCAGTACTTAGCACAGTGTCTGGCATATAATAATTACGGAAGGAATGGATACATTTTTTAAAATGGTAGTTTCTTAAAACTGGATGAGCTAAAGGTGCTTCCGAATGGATGGGTGATTTGGTATTCACGAGGGCGGTAAGGACTGACGTGAGCTAAGGGTGATAAAGGGTCATCGGGTTGTCCACTGACAAGGAGCAGGTGTTGGTCCCTCATTGTGGGCAACAAAGCCACTTTGATCCGAGTACACTTTGCTTGAATAGCCTGCTTTTTGGAGAAACCTCTCTGGTTAAAGTGTTTCTCCCTTCTCTGTAATAGCACTTAACAGCTAGAAGAAAATAACATATGTTGTATCTATTTATATTTATAACTACTGAATCAATAACTTACGGCCCATTGGATGCAAAGAAAATGAGGGAAATGCCATAAACTGTAGATGGAAGTTGTTAATGCAAAGAGCGTGGGCAGCATATGCCTCACTCTGGCACGACGTTGAGAGAATGCGACTGGTTTAAAGGTTGGAGTCTGTTTGCCTTCGTTTTAATTTGGAGTGGCTGGAAAGCGTTGAGTCACAGCCAGTTCATCAGCAATGCTATGTTCTTCCAGTGGGCCTCAGCCCCCTCGACTCAGAGTGGATAAGAATTCTGATTACCTATAGTCTTAGGATGGGAAAATCAAATGATTTTTATTTAATGTGTTGGCATTTCTATTCCTTTGGACTTTTAACAATCAAGTTCTGAATATGAATTAACATGTCCTCACTTTTTTGCTTTAACAAGGTCATCTGAGTTACAGAAATTTTAAAAATACGTTCTGTAGATGCAGAACTTGTTGGTAACTTTGAGAGGCAGCAGGATGTCGTGGAAAGAACAGGCCCTTTAGTCTCAATGAGGGATTTTCTGGCTGCAAATAATTGAAACCCTATAGCTTGTGCCAAAGAGGATTTTAGAATATCAAAAAGGTATTCTCAGGATTCGAGGCTATCTTACCGGATCCAGGGGCGGGAGAGGCAGCTGGACCTGTGGGGGTCTGAGGCTGCTCAGTCTGTGTTTCCAGGGCTACGTGGTCCCAGCTCCGTTTTTCACTCCCCGCCTGCTCCTTTTTTCTCTCGCACAGACTGGCCGCCTCTGCTCTCCTTGCACACAGCCAACGCAGCTGCCCGTTCTGGCTTTTTATCTCTCACAGTTCAAGGGCCAGCACAGGCCTCCTGGCATCTCTGATTTCCAAATTCCTGGAAGAGAAAATCTGCTTATCTCATCTGGAGTCAGATGACCACTCCCAGTTTGTTCATTTATTAATTCAAAAAGTCTTTATTGAGTTCCAAGAAATGTTTTGGGCACCGGGGATGCATCCTGCCCTGGTGGAGACTGTGTGTGTGTGTGTGTGTGTGTGTGTGAGAGAGAGAGAGAGACAGAGAGAGATAGAGACAGAGATAGAGACAGAGAGAGATAGAGAGAGGAGAGAGAGACAGAGTGACAAAGACAGAGCAGGAGAGGGAAAAGGTCTCTGAAAGCTTGTTCTTTTGGGGCTGGGTGGAGGGTTGCAACTTTCAGGGAGAGGGATGTATGGGCTTGGAATTTGGGTAGACCTGGATTCAAATCCTGATTCCTCCCTTTACCAGCTCTATGTGACCTTTGGTGTGTTACATCACCTCTCTCAGTCCCAAGCTGTGAATCAGTAAAATGGGAATAACTCTTCATAGAGTAGTTATGAGGATTAAAGTGAAACAGTGCGTGTAAAGCCGTAGTGGAGTGTCTGCCACCGTGTGCCCAGAGCTCCACCACTCCAGCAAGTTGTTAAACCTGTTACATCTATTAAGCAGAAACCCCAGTCTGTGTCTTCATCTATAAAATGGGAAAGAATATCACCTGCCTCACGTGCCTATTATGAGGATTAAATTGTGTGATGTACGCCAGAGTGTCAGGAATTCATGCATAATGGACACTAAGTGTGGTCACTCTTCCTCTTGTTCCTAATCACATTTTTTCTCTTCTAGTTCCCATTTGGCCGGCGCTTGCCTTGTGACATCTACTGGCATGGAGTTTCATTTCACGACAATGACATATTCTGCGGTCAAGTGAACAAGTTCCCAGGTATTTGCTGTTATTGTTGACATTTAAAAATGTTTCTAGGACCAAGTCTCAGGTACACTTTTGTACAAAAACACGACAGTGCTTTGAGATCAAACTTGAGGACTCTTAATTGGGAATTGCTGCCTACGCTCCGCTGCTGGGCTATACCGTGGGAAGGAAGTTAGCACAGAGATCATCAGGACTTAAACCACTAAGGGTTTAAAGACTGGAGACAGGCTTTTAAAGATTTAACGACAGGTTTCTTAGTCTAATTCCACTGGTGGGAAGGCATGATATCCACTTTTGGGGTTATGGATATAATATAATCCCCCTCTAATGAGGGGACTCTATTCTCAAAATTTAAAAAAATAGAACATTTAACTTGCAGGAAACAGAAGTACTAAAATTCTAGGAATATATTACAGAAACAGGATATCAGCTCCCCTTTCTTTACGTATCGTATTTGGAGGTACCATTTTTTACAACCAAATACACCGTCTCCATGCTGAGTACTGTCAGCTGCCGGCAGCCTCTGCCTTTTACCTAATGACGTTATCTCGGTGAGACTTACCCTGCAAGGAGGACTCTTAGTGCCAGAAAAACGGCATAGGCAACGTGTTAAGATAGCCCCCTCACTCCACTGCCAGCCTCCTGAATACCTTCTTATTTTGTTTTTTTAATCTCTACCACCTTCTTCTGCTATGATGACTGTTCTTCATTGCTTTTGATGGCTGAATGAGAGGGTGGCTAAAGATGCTGGGACTGCTTAGGGAGAAGGGAACATTGGATTAAGCTGGGTATGATACAGCGAAAGGATCAACCACTTATTTTAAAAAATGTTAATGTAGTGCACAAACCATATTATAATACTATAATAAATTTTTAAAAGAGCACCACCTGGAATCTCATCCCTTGTTTCACAAAATAACAATGTGAATATTTCTACATTTCCTCCCAAACTTTAACCATGTTTAGTTATTATTTTTGCATGGTTGCAGTCAGAGTGTAGTTTGCCTGAATATGAGGTGTTTTCTCTTAGGATTATATCACTCATACTTATTTTAAAGGGAGAATCAATTTACTCCTTTTTTTTTTTTTTGTATTCTATCCCACATCTTTAAGAAAACAGCTTGAAGAAAACCCAATGTGAACCCCCATAATATGCTGAAATAAAAAGAAAAAAGAAAACCCAATGTGCATACATTATACACTGGCTAGTTATGCCACATCCGCTAGGAGTTTTCACCTAAGCATGCAGACTTACAAAGTCACTACCATAGGCCACACTTGGCTCAGATTCACTTAGAAGGATATAGGACAGGAAACACAGCTTGCCTGCTAGTCAATGTCAAGCCTTTCTCCTCAGTGGAATATCTGTCAGGGTCCCAGGGGCTAGTCTCTGGTTCCTCCAGGGAAAGCTTGGGTGCAAGGAGACAAGATCCACATTGGTGGATGCGAGTCTGTCTTGGGTTAGATGCCCCACAGGAGCCAATATCTCTTGCAACTACTCCATAGCATGGCTTCCAAGGTCCCCACAAGGGTCATGTTAAGTTACAAGAATCAGCACACTCAGGGAAGCCTAGAGCTATGGCTTCCTACCATGTATTTATGCAATTTACCAATCAGGGATCATTTCAACCATATGTTTTGTTGTCTTCTGATGCAGTTAACATTCCACCTTTATTGGTTTCCAGGGGAACAGAGATAGAAAGTTAACCCCAAATCAAATTTGTCCTTAGAGAAGGAGAAAGGGTTTTGTTACAGAACAAGACTGACTCTTACAGCCAGAGTTCTTGCACACCAGTTTAATGGGAGAGCTATTATTTTCTCTGTCTTGCTACTCAGAAAAGGATATTTTTTGATACCACTAAAAGAACTTATTGGGATGTTGAGAGAACACAATTTGGCAGAGAACAGCCCTTTGAATGAGGACAGAGTCCCTAAGACAGGAGTCATCAAGCGAGGCTTCTGCATTTCCGCATTTGCTCCCGCCCCACCCAATGGCTGAGAGTAGGAAAGCAGCAGCCATGGATCTACATTTGGGACACAAATACCCTTAAAGGACTAGTTTCCCCCCATCCAATATTCCACATGCCAATGATTAGAACATATAATTTTCTACTTTACCAACAGAAATTAATTAGCCCTAATGACAAAGCAGGCTCTCGACCCTGTAGGCAGAGGAACAGTGGTGCCACACCCTCTGCCCTGTGAAAGACAGTCATTCTCAGCAGTGGGGTGACTCCAGTTTGTGTCCAGCCTTAACTCTGGCCCTCATATGTCCCATTGTTCTAAAGTGCATTTCCTATGCTTCGTGTATTACTTAGAGTAGGTTAAGAATAAGTACTTTACATGCTGAATAAATCGAAAATGTTTGGATATACCCAGATAGAATAATTTATTTTGATTATATCAGCACACTAGATTTTAGTCACTATTCTATGAGCAATTTCCTTATTCAAAATACTTTATTATATCTTAACTGATGAATTAAGACTTTCTATAAAAATAATCTGATTTAGACATGGCTTTGCTTTAAGAAAGTCCAGAACTGTCCGTTCTCAGTTTACACACAAGTTTTTTGCTGAGTTTCAGGGGCTGAGATGTATGGCAGCGCGTGGCAGGTGGTACCCAAGAGCCCACCATGAGGAGGGGCTGCAGTAAGCATCGGTGGGGTTGGCCATCTGGTCTGGGCTCTGGGGATACAAAGTCAAGGAGAAAGGCGTGTAAAGAGAGACGTAGAATATAACTAAGTGCTATGCTAGAGGAAGCTTGGAGTGCTGTGGGAGTTTGGAGCGAGGGCACGTAACCTAACCCAGGTTTGCCTGGGCAGCAGGCAGGGCGGGAGATCCTGGAGGAGAGGGATGGCGCAGGAGGGATGGGCTCGATCCCTGTGCCACACAATGGAGCAGAGTGGGTGCAGAGACACGGAATGCATGGAGCATGCTGCTCACTAACCAAAGGCCCATGAGGGTTAGAGCAGGTCAAGTGTGTGGGACAGCGGAGAGGTGATGGGCAGGGACCTGAGTACAGCATCATTACAGCCCGATGGTCATGGAGCCACTGAGAGATTGTTAAGCCAGAGAGTGACACGGGCCAGCTTGCATTTCAGGAAGGTCGGGCAGAGGGCCACACCGGAGTGGATGGAAGGGATGAGGGAAGAAACTGTGATTCGGCTAAGAGGCCACTGCGGCATCTAGACAAGAGATGAACTGATCGGTGGCGATGGGAATGGAGAGAACAGGATGGATCTGGCGGTATTTGTTTGCTGTGTGGAGGTTGTGATGTGTTGTCGCCAAGAATTATTGCTATGAATAGTATTTGAATCGAATTGTGCTCTAAATATAGCTGAGTTTGTTTTTGTTTTGTTTTGTTTAATTGGGTTAGGTGGGGCTGCGTGGACAGCCTTAGGAGGGAACTGTCATGCTCTTGGTTAGTGTCAGTGGGAAGCCAGCAGGCCTGAGACTCCAGTGCAGCACACAGAAGATCCCAGGCCTCAGACGTGGCAGGAGGCAAGCCCTGGGTGCCAGAAGCTGCCACCTGAGTTAGGCGGCTTTCCCAATCTATAGCGGAAGTGTCACCATAGCGACATCTGGGGTTAGACCTTATTGAGAAACCCAAGTAGGCAGTCAGCCTCAAAAGAGCTTGTCAGTAGGCAGCAGGACCCCAGACACTGGGCTAATGTCACAGACGAGAGGAGTCTGGCCCTTGCAGGGTAGGCTCGTGGCACAGAGGAGAGGGGCAAGAGAGGAGGGCATCAGAGAGAACAAGGCAGAGGCCTCAGCTCTGCGTGTCGCTCAGGCAGCCACTCAGGCACCAGGAGCAAAAGATAGGTTCCCAAAATTGGGGGACAAGCAATGGCACCTCAGAAAAACAGGTAAAAGCCTCCTTATCTAAATGGAATACAAAGTTGAGGTCACACTTTTAGCAGAGGGGAGCTGATGGTTAGACCTAGAGCTGCCGCCTCAGGTCAGAATGGGTCCCAGAGCCCAGGGAGGGGGTCACAGGCAGGGAGGCGTCAGGTGCTGCAGCTGCTTAGGGAAGGAAGGCGGAGTCTGGAGCCAGCAGGGCCTGGAGTCAGCAGGGCTGGCTGTGGCCTCCCTTTCACGTATTGACTCAGGGAAAACGTGCCCTGGCTCAGCTAGAAACCCAGCTACTCCTGTCAGGGTCGTCATGAGAGAAGATGCCACTCCCCACACCTGTCTCTGAGCTGCCTCTCGAGGCAGGGAGGCCAGCGGCTTCCACGAGGGGCCAGAGACTGGTTGGGAATACAGCGTAGCTATGGGGGAGGAACAGAGGTTCGGTGGTAAGTGGGCTGAGAGAGGTCTGCATTCAGGCAGGCTCGACCCTGACGGTGAGCCACCAGTGTGTGGGGAGCAGTAGCCATTGGCTTGTAGAGGCGCTGCGTAGGCTGGCTGCTCTCGGTAGACAGCTGCCTGGAGACACACGGGTAAACGTGGCAACAGATCTGTCAGCTGGTGCGGGGACTGATGATACATGCTACAAATGGAGCCATTGCAGATGTAAAATGAGTATTTATCCCATTTGTTGGACATCAATTTTCACAAAACTTTCTGGGGCATTCAAACTGCTCTTGTGTACTCCCAGCTCTTCTGTGTCGTGTGGGTCCTTCTGACCTGCTGAGGGGTTTCTGAAAGAGAACTGCCCCTGGCACAACACCATTAAAATGCAGACAATGCCACGGCTCTGTTTGGTCAGGAGGCACCATTTACTTGGACAAAGGGGCTGTGTTACGGTTAGCTATGCAGACTTTCAGTATAATACTGTCACTAAAATGGTAGTCAAATACAAGTAAAAAGGTTCAAAAAAGTTGAAATTTTGTTTTGTTTGCTTTGTGTTCAGCTCCAGCATTTATAACTCAAAGGTTCTAACTTTATGGGAGCATCACAGGACAGAGCTGTCATTTCCCAGACTCCTTTCTTGGGAAGCTCAGAACAGCGTCCTCAGTGAGCTCTCTTGAATATTGAAGATTCCACATTCGAGCGCAGTTTATTAGTGCTTTTTAAGCTTCTTTATTTCTTACTTAATCCTTCCCTGTATCCTTCCAAACAACAACTGAGACCGGACATTGACATCGCGAAGCTGGGATCTTTAGATTTATTTCTTTTTAATATGCTGAGGTTTTAAAACTTTCCTTCTCAGAGGTTCACCCTTTGCTCCCTGAACAGGGGAGTTTAGAGAAACCTCATTCATTCTCACTGTGCCCATTTGGAATGTGTGATCATCCGGGCACACCACAATGACATGGAACTTTGTATTTTCTATTAAAAATAGCTTTGCTAAGCAAATTTTTAGTGTCAGTAATGCAACTGTTTAGTCTCTTTCAGGGCGAAGTCCATTTTTTAATCTCCATTTTTAGCAGTGATATTTGTCTTAAGGTATAAGCATGCTAAACTTTACAATAAGTTTTACCTATTTGTTTAAAATTTGCTAAGATACACAGTACTCAGTCTCTTGCCAGAGTTACTAACAATGTTATAAGAAAAAAAAATCCACTGTTCTTTTAAAATGTTTTATAAAAGTGAGACATTTCAGTCCCCTCTGTGCAAATTAATGAGATATGATCAATGTCAGTGTGCGTCCTTAAAACCGAAGAACTCCTACAGATTGCATTGTTTTCCCTTAAATGATAAATTTTGTTAGGGTATCCTTCCCACTTCCTGTCCTTGATTCAAGGAGACAGATTTTACACTGAAAGGTGTGAATTTTTCTACTTTATGCCTCTAATACTCATGACTGATTAAAACAAAGCAAGTTAAGTAAACTTCTCATAATGTAACCAGAGTCCACTAGATATTCTCTAGGGCACACGATGGAAGGGAGCCCCGCAGTATGTAGGGTGGCCCCAAATGAAAGAGGGTATTAAGTTTTAAGTGCAAGATGTAAATGCTTCTGTATACACTACCTAAGGGGATGACAAAGACTAGAATAACGAACTAGGTGAACATTCATTCTTTCAAACGGATGCTTCATTTTTACAAGCAGAAAACATCCATTACCTGAAGTTTTTCATTAATTCGGTAGGTTTTTCCAAAGCAGGACTCACTGCTGTGGGGAGCAACTCATACCTTTTTTTTTTTCCTCTATCCTGCCAGAAAAAGTGAATGTGTTGGGTGGGTGGTTTTTAAAGTCCCAAATAATGGCTGTTTTATAGCTAGTGGCCCACTGTTGTTAAAACCTCACAGCGTTTCTTCTCCCCAGGCATGACGGAGATGGTGCGTAAAATTACCCTGAGCAGAGCAGTGAGAATCATGCAGAATCTCTTTCCTGAGGAGTACAACTTCTACCCTCGCTCGTGGATTCTGCCTGACGAGTTCCAGCTCTTTGTTGCTCAGGTAGATGGTACTCCGTCCCCATGGCCCTCGAACCATATCATGGTCGCGACTGTGTACTGGGTCCTGTGTGCTGGGAGTTGGGGCAGGGGCTCCCCAGGAAGCTGAGACTGACTAAGGGAGCGCTTCGAGCGTACACAGTAGGCGTTGGCAGTGATCGAGGCAGCTGACAGAGTTGAATGGGTGGGGTGACAGGTAGATAAAGTGAAGAAGTGGGTCTTGACATGAGCAGACAGGCCTGAGGCTGATACTAGAGTGGGATCATGGAGTCAGGGCGCTGGGGAGCTGGAGCCGGAGCCGGAGCAGGTAGCTGAGCCTACAAGTTGGACCAGGCCACTGGGGGAATCCTAGAGACGTGGCCTCCCCAGCTTCCCGTGGTCTGAAATGTGGGTGGCTGGGCTCTGTTTAAAGGCCAGGGAGCAGGACTGACCAACTAAGGGGGGAGCCTTTTAAGTGTCCTGCTTTCAATTTGTTCCAGAATCAATTCTCAAATGACCCATTCTATCTCAAAGCAGTACATTTGAGCATGAAATGCACTGGAGCCTTCACCACGGATTGTGAAATAGAGCCAGCGGGGAAGCAGAACTGAATTGCCATTGTAGTTAGCCTTTAGGACCAATTCGAACCTTTGCCAACAAGTCCCAGAGTCCATACCTCTGAGCGTAACCCTACAACAAAGGCCTGTCTGATTGTGGTAACGTTAACACCATTTATTGGTCCTGCTGTGTTGCAGGCATTTTGCTGGAAGCTTGACATTATTTCTTTTAATCCTCACAGCAATCTTGTGAAGTTGGCTTTATTATTATCCCCATTTTATGGATGAGGAACTGAGGCTTTGAGAAATTGACTTGCTTGAGAAGTAGGATTTAAACCTAGAGCTGATTCCAAGGCCTGTGCTTTTTATAGTCTCTGTTATTTCCTATTGTTGTGGGTTTAATATTGAATTATAAAACTTGTAATAAAATTATGATTTACTAAACACAAAAACAGCTTGAAGTGATAATTTCTAAAAGGAAGCTCTCCACAAGATGATGGTCACATGGGTTCATATACATTTCTCAAGATTCATCAAACTATTAACTAAAATGGGTACATTTTATGTGTGCAAATTATGCATCAATGAAGTTAATTTTAAAAAATAACTGTCAGCTGTTTCCCCCAATTTCCCACTTCTGTGGCTCTGCGCACGCTCTCGTTGCTGTGTGGAATGCCTTTCCTTCCCACTCTTCAGCTCTGTATCGAACTACTGCCATGCATCCCCTAATGTCAGGGACATGTCCTGAGAAAAGTGTCATTTCGTCACCGTGCAAACATCGTAAACCTAGATGGCATAGCCTGCTACACACCTAGGCTACATGGTATAGCCTGTCCCTGCTGGGCTACAAACCTGCGCAGCATGTTACTGTACTGAGTACTGGTAAGTATTTGTGCATCTAAACATAGAAAAGGTGAAAATACAGTATAAAAGATAAAAAATAGTATACCTGTGTAGGACACTTACCATGAGTGGAGCTTGCAGGACTGGAAGTGAGTGAGTGGTGGGGAACGTGAAGTCCTAGGACGTTACTGTACACTACTGCAGACTACTGTATACTACCGTAGACTACTGTATACTACTCTACACTACTGCAGACTACTGTATACTACTCTACACTACTGCAGACTACTGTATACTACCGTAGACTTTATACACACTGTACTCTTAGGCTACACTGAATTTATTAAAAAAAATTTCTTTCTTCACTAATAAATTAAACTTAGCTTACTATAACTTTTTACTTTGTAAACTTTTTGACTTTTTTAAACTTTTTGACTTTTGTAATAACACTTAGCTTAAAACACGAACACATTGTAAAGCTGTGCGTTCTTTCTTTATATCCTTATTTTCTTTCTTCATATTCTTATTCTATAAGACTTTATGTTTAAATTTAAAAAATTTTTTTTACTTTTTAAACTTTTTGTTAAAAACTAAGACACAAACACACACGTTAGCCTAGGCCCACACAGGATTGGGAACATCAATGTCACCGTCTTCCACCTCCACATCTCGTCCCACTGGAAGGTCTTCAGGGACAGTAACACCCATGGAGCTGCCATCTCCTATGATAAGGATGCTTTCTTCTGGATACCTCCCGAAGGACCTGCCCGAGGCTGTTTCACAGTTAGCTTTTTTTTTTTTTAATAAGCAGGAGTATACTCTAAAATCACAGTGAAAAGTATAGTAAACATATAAACAAGTAACATAGTCATTTACTATCAAGTACTATGTACTGTACATATTGTATGTAGGTTTGTTCACACCAGCATCACTACAAACATCTGAGTAATGTGCTGAGTTACAAACCTGAGATCACTGATGTTCAAACCTTAAAGCAATAAATTTCCTTCTAGGCACTGCTCTGGCTGCATCTCAGAAATTTTTGCGTATTCCATTTTCATTATCATTCAGTTCAAAATATTCTCTGATTTCCCTTGGGATTTCTCCTTTGCCCATGGGTTATTTAGAAATGTGTTAATTTTTAAATAATTTT
The DNA here is from genome assembly GCA_004363605.1 of Indri indri. Classification (NCBI taxonomy): domain Eukaryota; kingdom Metazoa; phylum Chordata; class Mammalia; order Primates; family Indriidae; genus Indri; species Indri indri. The sequence continues at coordinate 19,466 of RJWJ010012634.1, read as the reverse complement.
TGGATTTTCCAAATATCTTTTGTTATTGATTTCTAATTTAATTTTATTGACACCGGAGAGTATTATCTGTATTATCTCAATCTTTTTAAATTTACTGAGAATTTTCTTATGGCTCATATGTCGTCCATCTTGGTGAATGTTTCAAGGGCACTTGAAAATAACACGTATGGTGGAGTTCTTTGTGTTGCATCCTGTAAATGGCAGTTAGGTCAAGCTGGTACTTGGTCATGTTCATGTCTTCCTTCCTAGCTTACTACCTACTTGTGCTATCAAGTATTACTGAGTTAATGTCAAAGTTTCCAACTTTAATTGTGGATTATCTGCTTCTCCTTTTATTTCTGTCAGTTTTTTCTTCATGCATTTTGAAGCTCTGTTAATTGCTTGATGATTTGACTCCTTTATAAGGTAACTTTCCTTGTCCTGAAGTCTGCTTCATCTGATACTAATAAGCATCTCCAGCTTTCTTTGGCTTAGTATTTACATGGTATATCTATTACCATTCTTTTGACCTATCTGCATTTTTAAAAGTGCTTCTTTTTGACAGCATGTAATTGGGTTATGATCTTTTATCCAGTTTGACAATCTCTGCCTTTTATAAGTGTGTTTAGTCCATTTCATCTTAATGTGTAATATCATGTGTTGAATTCAAGTCTACCATCTTGCTGGTTCTTTTCTATTAATATTTATCCTGTTTGGATTAATTTAATATTTTTAGTGTTTTATTTTATCTCCTCTTTAGACTTATTAGCTATACTTGCTTTAAAAATGTTTTTAGTTTTTGTCCTAGCCCTAGAATCCAGAGTTTACAATATGTCTTTAACTTAAATATTGCACGCTTCAAGTAAAATGTTAGCACCTCGCAAAGGGCTCCTCTTGTTCCCGCCCCATCCTTTGTGCCACTGCCGTCTATTTCACTTCTAACTATGTTACGGACCCCACAGTACATTGTTATTGTTTTTGCTTTGAAAAGTCAATTATCTTGTAAAGAAACTAAAATATGAGCGTATTTGTCTTGTATACTCACCCATGTATTTACCACTTCCAACATTCTTTATTCCTTTGTGTAGCTCTGGGATTCCATCTGGTATTATTTTTCTTTCGCCCCAAGAATTTCCTTTAACACATTCCTTGTAGTGCAGGTCTGCTGGTGACAAAGTCCCTCAGCTTTGGTTTGTCTGGAAATGTCTCTATTTTGTCTTCTGTTTTTAAACTGTTTTGAAATAATCATAGACTTATAAAAAAGTTGCAAAAATCGTGCAGACAGTACCCCCAGACCCTTCATCTAGCTTCCCCTACTGTTAACATCTTGAACAATGACTGAAACTGAGAAATTAACATTGATTTAATATTATTGAGGAATCTATACACCTTATTTGAATTTTGCCTGTTTTCCTACGAATGTCCTTTTTCTGGTATAGGATTCACTGCATGATCCTTATTGCATTTAGTTGTCATTTCTCCTTAGTCTTCCCTGAGCTGCAACAGTTCCTCAGTCTGTCATTGTCTTTTATGACCTTGACTCTTTTGAAGAGTACTGGCTAGTTTTTTCTTTTTTTTTTTTAAAGAATGACTTTACATTTGGATTGGTCTGATTATTTTCTCATAATTAGACTCAGATGACACATTTTTGGCAAGAATACCACGAAGGTGATGTTGTGACCTTCTCAGTGCAGCGCATCAGGAGGCACGTGGTGTCGTGATGTCACGAGGTCACGATGTCTTGTTTCTGGTGATGTTAACTGTGATCACTTAAAGTAATGTCTGCTAGATTTCTCTGTTATAAAGTTACTATTTTTTCCCTTTGTAATCATTAAGTGTCTGGTGAGGAGATATTTTGAGACTTTGCAGATAGCCTATTTTTCTCACGCTTTTTAAGAGACAGCTTTATTGAGATATAATATACAATAAGCTGCAGATATTTAAAAGCTGCAGTTTGATACATTTTGATATATGTAAAAACCCCATGAAACCATTACCGGGATCAAGATAGTGAGCATATTCGTCACCCTGAAATGTTTCCTCATGTCCCTTGGTGATCCTTCCCTTTTCCCTCCCCTACGCTCCCCACCCATCACCAGGCGATCATCGATCCGCTTTCTGTCAAGACTACTTTGCACGTTTTAGAATTTTATATAAATGGAATCATACAGCCGCCATGCCTTTTTTTGAGGGGGGTCTGGCTTCTTTCTCTCAACATAATTATTTTGAGATTCATCCATATGGTCGTATGTATCAGTAATTCGTTTCTTTTTATTGTTAAGGAGTGTCCCATTGAGTGTTAGACTGCAGTTTGCTTAGACCTTCACCTGCTGCTGGATGTTGGAGTCGATTCCAGTTTTCAGCTATGACAAAGAAAGATACTGTGAACATCTGTGTATAAGTCTTTGTGTGGATGTTTTCATTTCTCTTGAGTAAATGTTTAGGAGTGGAATGGCTGGATCATATAGTAGGTATATATTTAATTTTAAAGGAACTACTTATTGTTTTCCAAAGTGGTTGTGCCATTTTATATTCCCGTCAGCAATGTATGAACATTCCACTTCCTCCACATCTTTGCCAAAACTTGGTAATGCTCAGTCTTTTTAATTTTAGCCATTCTAATAGGTATGTAGTGGCCTCTCACTGGTTTTATTTTGTATTTCCCTAATGACTAATGATGTAGAACATTCTGTTCATGCACTTATTTGCCATCCAGATATAATCTTTGATATAATCTATTCACATATTTTGCCTATTTTTAAAAAAATTGGATCATTAATTTTTATTATTGAGTTTTGAGAGTACTTTATATGTTTTGAATACAGGTGTTTATTAAATATACCAATGGCAAATATTTTCTCCCAGGATGTACCTTGTCTTTTCATTTTCTTAATATCTTTTGAAGAACAAGTTTTTAATTTTGGTAAAATCCAATTTATCAGTTTTTTCTTTTATGGATCATTCTTTTGGTGTCATATATAGGAATCTTTGCCTAACTCAGGCTCACAAAGATGTGCTTCTATGTTTTTCTCTAAACGTTTTATAGTTTTAGGTTTTAAATTTAGGTGTATGATTCATTTTTAGTTAATTTTTGCATATGGTATGAGATATGAATTGAAGTTCACTTTTTTTGCATATGGATATCTACTTGTTTCAGAAACTTTGATCAGAACACTAACCTTTCTCCTCCAAATTGCCTTTGCACCTATGTTGAAAATAGTTGTCCAGATATGTGTGAGAATATTTCCGAATTCTCTATTCTATTTTGTTAATCTGTTTGTCAAAACCACACTGTCTTGATTACTATAGCTTTATAATAAGCCTTAAAATCAGGTAGTATTAATATAAGTTCTCCAACTGTGTTCCTTTTCAAAATTGTTTTGGCTATTATAGTTCTTTGATTTGTCATATGAAATTTAGAATCAGCTTGTCAATTTCTACAAAAAAATCCTGCTTTTGGATAGGATTTTGAATAGGATTGTGTTGAATCTATATGTCACTTTGATTAGAATCAACATCTTAACAACATTGAGTCTTCTGACCCACGAACATGGTATATCTTTACTTTCAGGTCTTCTTTAATTTCTTTCAGCAGTATTTTTTAGTTTTTAGTGTAAAGGCCTTTCACATCTTTTGTCAGATTTTCCCTACTTCAAATTTTTGATACATTGACAATGTTTTATTTTTAAACTTCAATTTCTAGGTATGAGTTCAATTTCATTGTATGTAAAAACAAAATTGATTTTATATGTTGATCTCATATCCTGCAACCTTCTTAAACTCACTTAATAGTTCCAGTATGTTATTTTGCAGTTCTACTGGATTTTCTGCTAGTATCATATCCTCTGAGAATAGAGTGGTTTTATCTGCTTTCCAGTGAGCCCTTCATTTCTTTTTCTTGCCTTATTGCCTTGGCTAGAACTTCCAATGTTGAATAGAAGTGGTGCAAACAGACGTGTTCCTGATCTTAGTGGTCCTGGACTTATTCCTGATCCTAGGGGAAACACACTTAATCTTTCATCATTAAGTATGGTGTCAGTTATAGTTTTCTTGTGGATGCTGTTTATTAGATTGATGAAGTTTCCTTCTATTTCTTGTTTCCATTAATTTTGTTTTGTTTTGTTTTTAATTAGGAATGGGTATTGGATTTTGTTGCATATTTTTCCTGAGTCTATTGAGATGATCATATGGATTTTCTTTTTTAGTTTGTTTACAGAGTGAATTATATTGATTGATTTTTAAACATTAAACAAACCTTGCATCCCCAAGATAAAACCTCACCTGGTCATGATAGTAACATATTATCATTTTTATGTATTGTTGGATTTGAATTACTAAAATTTTCTTTAGAATGTTTGCATCTGTATTTGTGAAGGATATTGGTTTGTAGTTTTCTCTTTTTTGCGATGTTTTTGATTTTAATGCTGATCACATAGAATGAATTGCACAGTATTCTCTACTTTTAAATTTTCTAGAAGAGTTTGTATAGAACTGATATTATTTCTTCTTTGAATGTTTGGTAAAATTTACCAGTGAAGTGTTTTCTTTATGGGAAGGTTTTAATTACAAATTCAATTTCTTTAGCAGATGTAGACTATTCGTATTATTCAATCCTTCTTGAATGAGCTTTGGTAGTTTGTGTCTTTCAAGAAATTCGTCCATTTTTCTAAGTTGTCACTTTTATTGGCATAAAATTCATTATATCCTTTTAATATCCATAGAATCTTTCTTATATCACCTCTCATTCTGAACATTTGTGGATTTTTTTTTTTTTGAGACAGGGTCTTGCTCTGTTGCCCAGGCTAGAGTGCAGTGATGTCACCATAGCTCACTGCAACCTCCAACTCCTGGGCTCAAGTGACCCTCCTGCCTCAGCCTCCTGAGTAGCTGGGACTACAGGAGTTTCCCACTATGCCTGGCTAATTTTTTCTATTTTTAGTAGAGATGGGGTCTCACTCTTGCTCAGGCTGGTATTTTTATTTCATTTTTTGTAGAGATAGGGTCTTGCTATGTTGCCCAAGCTGGTCTTGAACTCCTGGACTCAAGTGATCCTCCTGCTTTGGCCTCCCAAAGTGCCAGGATTACAAGTGTGAGCCACCGTGCCTAGTCCCTAACATTTGCAATCTGTGTTCTTTCTTTTATTTTTTTCCCCTGATCAGTCTGGGTAGAAGTTTGTCATTTTATCAATTCCATTTGTTGGCTTAATAGCTATAATTCTTTGTTTTGTTTTGTTTGGGTTTTTCAGTAGTTCTTTTAGGGGTTCTAGTATACATCTTGAACTTACCACAATCTACCTTTTTAATTTATACCATTTTACTTAAAGTATGAGAACGTTATAATACCCTACAGTACTTCCATTTTCCCACACCTGACTTTTATGCTGTCATTTCCATACATTTTACTCTTATATGTGTTATACACCCCATGCTACATTGTTATTATTTTAATTAAATAATCAATTATATTTTAAAAAGATTTAAATCACAAGAAGAAAAAATCGTATATATTTACTCACGTAGTTACCATTTCCAATGTTCTTTATCCCTTTGTGTTGATCCACATTTCTGTCTGGTCTTTTTTTTTTTTTTTACATAAAGAAATTTCTTTAGCATTTTATATAGTGAGAGCTTTTTGGTGATGAATTCCTTCAACTTTTGTATTTCTTAAAATTTATTTTGCCTTTGGTTTGGATATTTTCTCTAGGTATAGAATTCTAGGTTGACATTTTCTTTTTCTTTCAGCACTTTTCATATGTTGCTTTTCTGTCTTTTTGCTTGTATTGTTTCTGACAACGTATCTGTTTTCATCCTTATCTTTGATCTTTTGTATATAACCTGTTCTTTTTCTCTGGCTGCTTTTCATATTTTCTCTTTATCATTGGTTTTGAACAATTTGATTATGATGTGTCTTGGTGTAATTTTTTTTTCATGTTTCTCATGTTTAGGGTTCATTGAATCTTTGGACCTGTGGGTTTATAATTTTCATGAAATTTGGAAAATATTTGCCCATTATTTCTTCAGATATGTTTTTCTGTTCCTCCCTACCTCCTCTAATTTGATTCAGTTACACACATCTTAGGCCATTTGAAGTTGTCCAACAGTTAACTGATGCTCTGTTTTTCTTTTAAACACTCTTTCATTTTAGAGTTTCTATCGTTTTGTCTTCATGTTCACTCATTTTTTCTTTATTGTATAATATGCCGTTAATCCCATTCAGTCTCATTTTCATCTCGCACATTGTAGTTTTTTATTTCTAAAAGTTAGATTTGGGTCTTTTTTTTAATATCTTCCATATTTCGACAACTTTTTGAACATATGGAATGCGTTACAATCACTGTCCTAATGTCGTCGTCTAGTAATTCTAACTCTGTCCATTCTGAGTTGGTTTTGATTTTTTCCTCTTCATTATGACTCATATTTCCATGCTTCTTTTCACACCTGGTAATTTTTAGCTGGATACCAGATATGGTGAATCTTACCTTATGTGAATATTGGGTATTTCTGTATTCCTATGCATACTCTGGAACTTTGTTATGGGATCCAGTTAAGTTACTTGGAAATAGATTTCAGGTCTTGTTTTCAAGATAAGTTAGGCATGGCTGGAGCAGTGCTCCATCTAAGGCTAACTAATCCTCACCACTGAGGCAAGAATCTCATTTGTGCTCTACCCAATGCTCCAGGAATCATGATGTTTTCTAGTCTAGTGAGAACAGACATTATTCCTGGCTCTGTGTGGGCACCAGGCATTGTACCTCTAATCCTTTTGAGTGGTTCTTTCCTTGGCCTCAGATAGTTTCTCACCTGCATGCACTGACCTGTATTTAGCTAAATATTCAAGGGAGACCCTCTGTGGATCCCCAGAGTTCTCTTCTGCATAGCAATCTCCTTTCCAGCACTCTGTGCTGAGAGCTCTAGCTATCTTGGTCGCCCCTGAATCACAGTTCCATTTTCTCAACTCAGCGGGTCCACTGGGTTCTGCCAAAGTCCCTCAGCCCCACTCTGCACTGCAGCTTGGAATCCTTTTCAAGGCAGTACAGTGGGGCAATCACAGGGCTCACGTTTGATTCCAGTCTCTCAGGAATCACTGTCCCTTGTTGCCTCATGTCCAGTGCTTCAAAACTGCTGTTTAACGTACTTTGTGCATCCGCTGGTTGTTCAGGCTTGGGGGTGGGCGGTGCGGAGAGAGTAAATCCGGTTCCCGTTATTACAGCTTGGCTGAGAGTGGAAGTCCTCTGAATGAATGAATACATAACAATAACAGTACCAACATTTATTGAGTGTTTTTATCTGGATTACTGTCTCAGTCAGTTTGTGCTGCTGTAAAAGAATACCATAGGCTGGGCGACTTAAACAATAAACGTTTATTCCTCACAGTTCTGGAGGCTAAAAACCCCAGATCAGGGTGCCAAGCATGGTTGGGTTCAGGTGAAAGCTCGCTTCCTGGTTTGCAGTTTGGTCTCTTCATTGGGTGCTTACACAGTAGAAAGAGGGTTGCCTCTCTTCCTGTGCTCATGACACTGGTCCTGTTCTGGGAGCTCCACCCTCATGGCCCAATTACCCTTCAAAGACTTCACCTCCTAATACCATCCCCTTGGGGCTAGGGTTTCAGCATATGAATTCATGGATGGGGTGGGGGGAGGCCATAAACATACAGGCCATAACAATTACCTAATTTAGAATTCTTCAGCAACCCTAATAGAGCCTTCTATTATTCAAAGAGATGAACCCGAGGCACAGAGAGGTTAAGTAATTTGGCCAAGGTAACACAGTTTGGAAGACTGGCTTCAGAGGCAATCATGTAAGAGGATATTTGAATAGATGTGTGTATAAGGTACAGAAATACACCAGAGAAAGGAATAAGACTTTGCTGGCAGGGTAAGCAGGGCAGGGGGCAGAGGGAATAGAGGGAGACAGAAGGCTTCCTGGTACAGGTGACACTTGACCTGATTTTGCAGTCATTAGTCTACTTGGCAGAAGAGCATTCCAGCTAAAACCAATAGCTTGCGCAAATGCGCCAAGTCATGAAATAGTATGGTGTATTGCGATGATGAGCAGTTTGGTGTTACTGGAGTTTAAAAGAAGAGGGTTTGCCAGTAGATAAAGTGTAAGAAGTGGAGGCTAGATCACGGAGGGTCTCCAACGCCAGGTTAAATTGCTTAACAAAGGGAAGCTGCGCAGGGTTTTGAGTAGACGGTGGGGAGGTGTGTGGTCAGGTTTTAGTATTAGAAAGGTGGTCGTTGGCAGAGGCTAAGAGTAGATCGGGCAGGGCAGAGGAGACCTGTTAGAAAGGATGTCCTGTTCGTGTAGGCAAAAGGAAAGCTGAGGGTTGTATGAAGACGTTCGGACGGGAGCCTTACGCAGCAAAGGGCCGGAGGGGACGACTGTTCGGAATGTGGTGTCAGCAGGACTCAGAGACAGATGGCCCTGCGGAGGAGGAGGAAGGCACACTGACGCTTTCGAGAGTCTGGTGGAGGACGGTTCGCCAACATGGGAAACCCGAGCGGAGGAGCAGGTTTAGTGGAGAAGGAAAGTGTTAACTAAACAAAGAAACACGAGGTTTATACTTTGGAAACAGCTTTATTTCTCACGAAGGGTTCTCAGCTTGCAGTGGCCATTCTGGCAAGCCGGGACACACTGCTCCGGCCACAAGCCAGGAACACGTGTTTCAGGAGAGAGATAAAAGGGAACAGGATTTTATACTGAGCGGGGTGGCTAAATATACATGTTTCACAAGCTATAGGAGGAGTCATGAATATTCATGAAGAGGAAACACGCATGCGTAATTGTGCTTTACGCCTCCCGTCCTGTCGTGGATGGGAACTCAGTTTTAAGGTTTTTTTCTGGGGTCCCCTTGGCCGGGAGGGGTCTGTTCAGTTAGTGCGGGGTTTAGGATTTTATTTTTAATTCACAGAGAGTTAAGTCCTCAGAGATGAGCGTTGCTTAACCGTTGACTGATTTTAGCCATTCAGGGAGACTCTTTTCTCTCCAGGGAAATGGGGAGGTTGAGTTAGGTGATCGCTCCATTTTCTTCTTGTTTGAATATTCTAAGCCCTGAAATTTCAAAGCCCGTTTGATTGATGCTGAGAGTCCTTAGCACTGGATAGTCCTCTAATATGAAGGAGGATTTCTTTGTCCATATAATGGAATTAACTTAAGGTCTGCTGGTTTAGGGCCTGGCATGTGCAGAGTAAGACGGTAAAAACTCCACGGGAGTCTGCTAGAGCGCCCTCGCACTGTCACCTTATAGGGTCTCCAGCGAGCATCCTCTCTTCTCAGCCCTGTTTCTTCATCTCTGAAGTGGGCCATGATCCTAACCTCACAGTGAGTGTGGGCATCCAGTGAGTATTTGAGGATGAAATGTTTTACTAGCTGCAAACCTGATTTTTAAAAAAACCACGTGGTGTTATTATTAATATTTTAATAGCTCCTTTGTTTTAATACAATGCATCGACATTAAGAATTCAAATAACATAGGGATGTGTAAAGTAGAAAGTGAAAAAAAAAGGCTCTACTCTTAAGAAATGACATTAATATTTTAGTGTGTATCTTTCCAACCTTTTCCTATTTGTAAACAAAAACACACTGTAACACACACAGCTTTTTTCCCTTAAAAATGGGATTATATTATACATTTCTCCTTTGGCCTTCATTTCTCCCCACTAAACATGTTTTAGACATCTTTCTGTGTCAGTGCTGCATAGCATTCCATGGTGTGAATGCATCATAACTTTTAAAAACATCACCCTGTGGATGAAAATTTTAGGAAGTCCTCATCTTTTTTTGGTTCAACAAATAACACTGAATGGAACACCCTCATATAGGTGTCTTTCTACACCTGTACCAGCATTTCCTTCAGATAGATATCGCAATGTAGAAATCGATGTACTAAAGGATGTATACATTTACATTTTTCACAGGTGCAGCCAAACACGAGGCTTGGTCAGAGATGGTTCTCCTAATTATGAGGGTAGACAGTGTCTTGACAGTGCCTTGGAAGTGAGCTCTCAGAGGTGTGTGTGCCTGAGCTTTGCTTTGTGATTCCTAGCAGCAATAGGAGGAGGCGTGAGTTGCTGTAAAACCTGACGTTTTGTAGGTTATTTCTCACATTAATTAGGGTTAAGTTTACTTCATTAAAGAAAGGGGGAGATCCATGAGCCAGGCACGAGCCCGTAGTCCCAGCTACTCCCAGGAGCCTGAGGCAGGAGGATCACCGGAGCCCAGGACGTGGGGGTTGCAGTGAGCTATGATGACGCCACTGCACTCTACCCTGGGTGGCAGAGTGGTAAGGTTGAAGCAGGCAGCCTTGGAGGTGGAGGACACAAAGAACGAAGGCAGTCGCTCTAAGCAAAAGGAAAGGCAGGCAGAAGTGAGAGAGGTCGTGGTGCCAGTGAGCACCTAAAAACAGTGACTGTGGAAGGATCCCAGAGAAAGAGGTCGGGAGGGGGAAGGGGGGAGGCCGCAGTGAGCTGTGATGACGCCACTGCACTCTAGCCTGGGTGACAGAGCGAGACCCTGTCTCTAAAATAGAAAAAGAAAAAAAAAGAAAAGAAAGGAGGAGACCCACATTCCTCTGCTATCCGTTTGCAAAATTGGTACCCAAACATGATCAGCAGGTGGCACCAGGCGGAAGCGAGTAGGATTCTCGGCGGAAATTTCTGCGGAGAGTACAGGAGGATGCAGGCTTCCTTTCCAATTTTAGCAGATGGCCAATAAAAAAATTCCTTGGAATTTATTTTGCATATGGTCTTCCATCTGGGTATTTGAGAAAAGTACAGTTTTGTTATCAAAACAGTATTTATTATGGTGAAAGAGTTTGTATTTCTCAGCAGAAGAATTTTTTAGTAAGTAAAGCCAAAAACGTGTTCAATAATCCTTTGCAGTTTCTTGGAGGGAGGCAGCAAGCATGGGTGCTTCCATTTTCCTCTCCAGTTACCGTCCTGAGTTGGCTTTTATTGATTCAGCTCCTCGAGGCTGAATGAAGTGCATTATTTGCGAAAACCCCGGAGAACGATGCTCTCTACTGGGTTTAGGAACTAGGAAAATGTGGAGTTTTAGATGGGTCAGAGTCAAGGCAGAAAGGAAGCCTGCAATGAGAAATGCATGTTCTTTGTCCCGATTCCACACTTACCAAATAAGCTTCCAGCGAGGTGATTACTTGCGTCATTCTTCACACGGACGGATGATACGCTGATTTGGCTGACTTTCGGAAATGCAATGGCTTAGCAAGAAGATGCAGTTTAAACTCCTAATCCTGCCTCTTAAAGCCCCCGTCCACCTCTGCGGCCTCCCCCTCCCCATTCCTGACCTCTTCCTCTGGGATCCTTCCACAGTCACTGTTTTTAGGTGCTCAGTGGCACCACGACCTCTCTTACCTCTGCCCGCCTTTCCCTTTGCTTGGAGCAACTGGCTTCGCCCTTTGGGTCCTCCAACCTCCAAGGCCGCCTGCCTTCACCCGACCACTTCGGCTCATTCTCCAGACCCCTGCTTAGCTTTTCCTCTCTCAATAGAGCCTGCTCTGTGCCCACCTCTGGGGCAAGTCCCCAACAGCACCTGTTGTTCTTCTCTCTTCATGGTACTTACGCTTATTACACTGCCAGTGACCGCGTGTTTAGTCACCTTTCTCTCCTCCTGTAAGTTCCACAGGGGCCGTGCCGGGTGGGTCTTATTCGTCACTGTATCCCCCATGCCTATCACAGTGCCTGGCACACAGTAGGCACCCAAGTATATTTGCCAAATTGAGTTGAAAATTAATACACAGATGCTGTGGTTTAAAGTTGTTCTCTTAGGAGTTTCCTCATCAAACGTTGGCTTCTCTGAGGCCCACGGCATCAGCAGGACCCAGCCTGTCAGTCCCCGAGAGGGTGGCCAGACTCAGCCATGAGAAACTTACCAAAGTGATGCGTCCAGCAAGAGTTCCAGGTGGTCACTGGCCATCCTTTCCCTGGCGATGCCCCAGCCTCTGCCCACACACGTCACTCTCACACATCTGCAGCAAGCTAGGGACCCGACGTGGAGAATAGAAAGCCTCTGCTTGCGAAGCATGACATCCCTGGAGGCCCATGCAGCAGCTCCAGGTCCTGGCACATAACTAGTAAAAGACCGAAGACAGAAGCAAGGGGACTCCAGCTGTCAGAAGAAGGCAGATGATTCAGCGCCGCTGGCAGGGGCTCTGGAGGAGCCATGGTTTCACCTCCTTGTCTGCTTAAGTTTTATTTCCTTTGTTGCCAAAAATAGAGCCTCACCTCCTGCTTAGCTGTATCGTGCTGTTCCTGTGCCCCCGGCTTCGCAGTTCAGTCTGTTTACTGGGAAAATGATATCATCCGAAACTCAAGATGCTACTTCTCTCTGGAAAACACACTTAGGTCCTATTCATCAGGAAGTCCTTTCCAACAGCCCAAGTGACAACTGACATCTGTGTCGTGCTTTGCAGCTAACCAAGTGCTTTTTATATATGTGACCTCTTTTATCCTCAGTCAACTTGAGAAGAAGGTATCGTTATCTCCAATTCACAGATGAAGAAACAGAGGTTCAGAATTGTGGCTACCTGCTCCTGCTTATACGTGGTTATACAGCTGCTGGCGTACGCAGGTGTTCTCGCTTGGTTTCGTGCAGTTGTTTCCGGAGATGTGCTAAGTGCCAAGTGCTAGGGATACAAAACACGTTAGAAATCTCCTTGCCCTCAAGGTGTCTGGTATAGAGGGATGATCATTCGTTCATTCATTCATTGAGCAGGACGTTTATAGGCTGTTGATCCCCTTGTTTTTCTATTACATCTTGTTCTTATTCACCACCTTAGAGATGAGGAAGCCGAAATTCAGAGGGTTACGTAACTTACCCAGAGTCCCATGGCTTATAGGTTCATGTAGCCAGGACTAGGACCCACATCTTCTGACTGTGCCCCAATTTCCTTTTGTATCAACAAATATTTACAGAGCGCCTTTTATATGTCCAGCGCTGCTTAACTGGGGAGTCAGAGAAAAGCTGTGGTCTCTGCTTACGAGGGAGGGCACCGTGTAGCAGAGGAGAGAGCTGGCCCAGGGGAGACAGATGGCACAAGCTGGGATGGAATTAAGCACAGGCACTATGGGAGCCAGAGTAACACGGAGTGGGAAAGATGGGGAGATGGAGAAATCAGAAAAGCTCCTATGCAGTCATTTGATGTGAAACGAAACACTGAACTGCAGTCAGAAGACCTGAGTTCAAGTCCTGACTCCACCTCTTCTCTGACTTAGGACCCTGGCCGAGTCCCCTGACCTTCCCCCACCCCTCAAGGCTTCAGTGCCTCTTCTGCAAAAGGAGAATATTGTAGATTGTCACTAAGATCCCGTCCTTCTAATTTTTTGTGATTCTATGGGTTTGGCTTTCCTGGACTTCCACAAAACTCTCCACTGGAGTTAAAATTCTGCACAAATTTCTGCTGCCAAGGTTTCAGTCGGAGCACAAAGGGCCTTAGGTAATCAATCATCTTCTTGCTGGTGCTGGGGCCGGGAGCCCGGGCTTAGCATGGCAGCCGATACCGAAGGCTGCAACACGGCTGCATCTGGAAGTGCATGGTGGGGCCGGCCGTGGCAACCCGGCGATTGCAATGCCCTCACCTCTGCCCCACCCCCTCCCACGCCAATAATGAAGCTGTGTCTGCTCATTTCTTGCCCGGCTTTCCTGTGATGTCATTGGCTGAGACTATCAGATACTGGCTCAGCCAAGGCATCCTTCCTGTTGGTTCCGTCTAGAAGCCATTCAGAAAAATTCGTATCTACCAAGGTTCTCAACACTTCTTGACTGTTGCCCACACCGCCATTTCTTCTGCGGGGGAGACCCTTTCTGCCCTTCTCCACCGGACAAACTCTTACTGAATCTCCTTGTGTAAGAGCTGATGTCACCAAAGCTATGAAGAGCTTTTCTGATACCTCCTTCCCCTTCTACCCACTACTTCCTTGCTGCCTTGACTCCTAGGCAGTTGACCACTCTGTCCTCTGGCCCCAGTCCTATACTGTTTCTCAATCACAGGACCCTAGAACATTGTACTTGCAGTGTTCCAGGTTGACAGTGAGGCACGGGTTTGGGGTCATTATAGACCGAGGCTGAAATCCTTTCTTCATTACTGTCTAAATGTGCACCTTGGGTAAGTTGCTTAATTATTGTGAGCCTCTGTTTCCCCATCTGCAGCATCATAAGCTTGCTATGAGGATCGTACCGCATCCCCTCAGTGAATGACACGTACTTACCTGCTCCCCTTAAGGGAGCTGGAACCTGGTCAGATTCATTTCTGTCTCCCTCGTGCCCAACACAAAGGGGACCCTCAGGCATGTTGTGAAATGAGTGAATATTGAAAAAGGTTTTGCGGTTTTAAATGGAGATTTAAGCTGGAGCGAAGAATGCTTACACAAAGTATTCTGGGTGTTTCTGGCTTTTTGGAAACATGGACATGGACTTATTTTAATTTTTAATAGAAATCTAATCTTGAGACTAATTAACTCGTTATTTGATGATAGATCATTTAGGAGAGGAAACGAGCTAAGACTTTTCTTTGACTGAACTGCATCCCAGTTTGGTTTAACTTGGTTTAGATGTTTTCTCCCCGCTAGAGACAGCCCTCGCGACAACAGTTCTAATGGTAGGAGCTTATTGCTTAATTTTCTAAACTTTAATTTGCCCCCAAATGCATTTATTGTTTTAAATCACAACCATTATAATCTTGCTACTTTGCAGCACTGATTTATTTTGTGGAATGGTGAGATGAATGTGATCATTAGAGGGCCACTGCTTTAATGTGGTTTTTTTTTTTTTTCCTTTCCCTAATGGCAAGTTTTTAAAAAGAAAAAGTGAAAGAGGTAAACATTTTTCTGGGAGAGACTATTTTAAAGGTCAAGAAAACCTAGCTTCCTCAAAGCGAGTAAAAGGTCATCTTTCACCCTTCAATTTTTGTCCTTTCGTTTCATTCTGCAAAAGTTCTTAGTGATGTCGCCTGAGTCACTTGACTAGAGATGTCTAATTTTCTGCAAGAAAATAGCAGAGCCAATCTTGACTTCAGTGCCTGTTTCAAAAGGAAATTATGAAAATTGCCCTGCTTTCCCCTCTTTCCTCATCTCCAAAGAAATGAAGAAATCTCTCCTATTCTGTTTCTTGTCCAACTTCTTTTCTGCGTAATTACTTCTTGGGGGGTTCTAATGAAAGGCAAAGCAGAGCAGAGATTTGAATCTGGAAAGGTGGTGCAGTCCAGTTTTCTGGCCTTGTTACTGAAAGGATTCTCTTGTCTTTCTTCTCACCCCAACACGCACCTGCTTCTCCCACCTCCCCGTTCATTTTATGGAAGGGTTAGAAGTGCAAGATAGAAGGATATGTTTGGTTAGAATGGATCTATAACAGTGCTTCACTATGCTTTTGGACCTAATGACCTCTTCCATTTTCTTTTAGCTTTTTATTTTGACATAATTTCAGACTTACTGACAAATTATAGGATATTATATAAATGATTTCTGCAAACCCTTCACTCAACCCCAAATGCTAACATTTTAGCACATCTGCCCTCTCTCCTTTTTGTGAGTTGTGTATCTATACATTCCTATATACACCCCTAAACAATTCTGTGTGTATTTCCTACATGTAAGAGTATTTCCTTTCATAATCACAGTGTAATTATCAAATCATGAAATTAACATGGATTCAGTACTATTTATTATCTAATCTAATCATATTCAGAATTTATTCAGATTTTTTATTATACTTTTTTTATTGTACATTTACTTAGATTATAAAAAACACATACTGATTACTTATGGGGTAAACATCGTGCTCTGGCTATAATCCATGAATATATTATGTACTTTTTTCCTAATTTAATTCTCACATTAAACCTATGAGATGATACTCTTATTACCTCCATTTTATAAATAAAGGAGATAAGACTTAGAGAGTTCAAGTGACATGTCCAAACTCAGGTGTTCCACTCTGGGTACTTAGCAGGCAGTAAGAGCCACTAAGTGGCAGAACTTGTTTTGAATCATGATCTGTTAGACACTGCAAGCCAGGTTTTTAACTATCATGTAAACTGATATTTCTGTAAGCCAAACGCTAGACAATAGAACTCTGATTTTGAGGAAATTTTGGCAGATTTCAGGTCTAGAGAGAATTATCTTGGAAACAGGCAAGTAAATGTAAACACGTATGCTATGGAATATTTAAATGCACATTGACCACTGTCCCTCAATTGAATGCATTTATTAATACAGCTAACAATACTATATGTGAAGGCTTGTTTTCATAGCAGCATAATTAATGGTGTAAATGTCCATCTATATGCGGAGGTTGGCAAACTTTAAAGGCCTGATAATAACCACTTTCAGCTTTGTGGGTCATGGAGTTTCTATCACAATCACTCAACTGTGCCGTTGTAGTGTGAAGACAATACATAAACCAATGAGTGTGGCTGTGTTCCAAGAAAACTTTATTTACAAAACAAGCAGGGGGGATTTGGACCGTGGTCCAAAGCTTGCCAACCCCTGTGTTAGAGGGTTAAAACAATCTCATTTCGTCGAGAAGTCTCTAGAGGGTGCAACAATTGCAAACAAGAAAAAAATAGATGTATATTTTAATTTTAAGCCATACCTGAATCTCATTTTTATTCAGGGAGGGACTCCACATGGGTTTCATTTTCATGGTGAGTTGTATCAAATGAATGATTAAGAGGAAAGGGTCTTATGTAAAATGATAAAAGTAATTCATAAGGAAGAGTGTCCTCAGTGTCAGATTGACTAAACTCCGGAAGGCACTTCAGAAGCAATAGTACTACACAAAATAATGTTTAGAGGAATCAGAGTAAAAGTATCAGTCAATCTATACATATTTAATGACCACCCAATATGCAAGGCTTATTGGAGAAATACAAAGATTAAAAAAAGTGAAAGAAAAGAAATATTGGAGAATTAAATTTGTTTAGTTTATGGAAAATTATTGATTATTTATTAAAATTATTTATTTCTATATAGTAGCCATCTCCAGAGACAGCAAAGAAGAAAATAGACCAAGCTTCAGGGATTTAGATTTTCAGCTATCTGAAATCATGGAATGGATGCATATAACCTCTTAAAATTAGTTACGGCTTTGTTACTCTATAGTTTTATGCAGCAGACACCAAAATGACCATATATGTGTGTGTGTATATATACAGTCATATATATAGATATATTACTTACTATTCTCTTTTCTCTATGGTATATATACACATGTGTGCAATCTGTGTATATATAATGTATACTCATATATAGTGTTTATATAGTAAATATAGTGTTTATGTATACATATATAGTAAATATCTAGTATATGTAGTATATACACATATGTATTATATATCTACTTATATACTATACAGAGAATAAAGAATAAGTAATGTACAGATAACATTTATCATTTATCTCATTAAATTTCTACATCAAAAGGTAATATAATAAAAGTTATACCAAAAACACTTTAATGAAGATAAGTGAATAGATTTTTAAAATTTTTTTATTTTTAAGTTTTTATTTTTATTGTTATTGTTATGTTAAAATAAAATTTTCATTGATAAGTGAAAATTATATATATTTGTACAACACATTTTGAAATATGTATACATTATGGAATGGCTAAGTCAAGCTAATTAACATATGGATTACCTCACATACTTATTTTTTTTGTGGTGAGAACACTTAAAATCTGCTCCGTTAGCAATTTTCAAGAATACAATACGATGTTATTAACCATAGTCAATCATCATGTTGTACAATTACTTAACTGAAATTTTGCATCCTTTGACCAGTATCTCCCAAAGCCCACCACGTCCCCAGCCCCAGTAACCATCATTCTACCATCGAAAAGTTGGACTGTGTGTTCAGCTTTTTTAGGTTCCACATGTAAGTGAGATCATGCAGTATTTGTCTTTCTGTGCTTGGCTTATTTCACTTAACATAATGTCCTCCAGGTTCAACCAAGTTGTTGCAAATGGCAAGATTTCCTTCTATGGTGTATATATACCACATTTTCTTACCCATCCATCCACTGATGGATACTTAGGTTGATTCCATTTCTTGGCTGTTTTGTGAATAGTGCTGCAATAAACAAGGGAGTGTAGATGTCTCTTCAACATACTGATTTCATTTCCTTTGGATGTATACCCAGAAGTGGGATTGCTGGATCATATGGTAGTTCTAGTTTTAATTATTTTGGAAACTCCATACCATTTTCCATAATGGCTGTACTAATTTACATTCCCCCCAATACTATGCAAAGTTTCCCTTTCTTCCACCTTCTCTCCAACACTTGCTACTTTTTGTCTTTTTGATAGTAGCCACTCTAATAAGTGTGAACTGATATCTCTGTTGTGTTTTTAATTTGCATTTCTTCGATGATTAGTGATTTTGAGCATTTTTTCATATACTTACTGGCCATTTTGAGAAATGTCTATTAGAAATGTCTATTAGATCCTTTGCCCATTTTTAAATAGGGTTATTTGTTTTCGTACTATCGAGTTGAAATACGTAAGGAATTTAGATTCCACAGATAAGTGAGATCATGCAGTATTTGTCATTCTAAATTCCTTCTATATTTTGGATATTAACCCCATATCAGATGTGTGGTTTGCAAATATTTTCTCCCATTCCGTAGGTTGTCTCTCACTGTGTCAATTGTTTCCTGTTCAGATTTTGACAATTGTCCCAATAACGAATAGCAAAAGAAGGTCCCGGATCATGCGTTACATTCAATTATATTGTCTCATTAATCTCCTTTAATCTGGAAATGCTTCTTAATCTTTCTTTGTGTTTCATGACATTGGCATTTTGATGAGTACAGGCTGGTTACTTAGCAGAGAGCCCCTCGATTTGGGTTTGCCTGGGGTTTCCTCATTGTTAGATTCCAGATATGCATTTTTGGCAGGAATATCACAGAAGCAATGTTGTATTTTTCTGGGGGGCATCATATCTGGAAACACATGATGTCAACGTGTCTTATTACTGATGATGTCAACTTTAATCATTTGGTTAAGGTGGTGTCTGCCTGATTTTCACTAAAAAGTTACTGTCTTCCTTTTTCTAATTAATAAGTATCTTATGGGAAGATAGTTGAAGCTATGCAATGTCCTGTTACTCCTCAAACTTTCACCCTCTGGTTTTCGCCTCTATTAATGATTCCTGCCCGAATCAGTTATTGTTGCGATGGTTGCCAAATAGTAATTATCTAACTCCATCATTCCTTCTCCGTTTGTTAGCCAAGTTTCTACTGCAAGGAAGAACTTTGCTGTCTCATTTAGTTATCTGTATATGTATGCATGCGTATTAGTGTGGACCCGTGGAGTCTCATTTTATTCGGTGGGTTATAATCTTTTACTATAATCATTTATTTTGGTGCTCAGATTTGTCCAAGATTTGGCCGGTAAAGCCCTGAGTCCCTTTAAGAGTCTCTGTTATTGCCTGAGCACTCTCTTTTGCCACAACAAGGTGTTCCAGGCTTTTCTTG
>RJWJ010012633.1:0-41617 GCA_004363605.1 Indri indri | reverse complement strand
TGGCTGTAAAGGAAGAAAAAGTGTAAGCGTTGTATGGAATACACACACAAGATAAGCCATGAACAAATATTGAAAAGAAGAATAACCATGGTAGGGCAGGGAGGATTGCCTTATTACTTATTTTAAAATAACATAGTTGTGGTAATTGAAACACTTTGGGATATGCAAAGGAAGAGAAAGACATATCAATGCAAATACTATATGCAAATACATATAGGAATTTTATATATGATAAAAGGTAGCATTTTAAAACAATGAGGGAAAGTAGATTATTCAGTAAGTCAAGTTGGGACCATTGGCTATCCATTTGGAAGAAAACAAAACTGGACCTTCTTCTTTCCTTACGCTAAAGTAAATTTTAGGTGAATCAAAGATTTTTAAAAAGGGTCAGGAGTGACACAAAGCAGCTCAGTGGTTGTCTGGGGCCAGGGGAAGGAGGTCAAGGAGCAGGAGGAACTTTTTAGAGGTCATGGGGACGTCTTATACTTGATTGGATGGTTGTGACATTTGTCTGACTCATCCAATTGCACACTTATAATGAGTGCATTTTGTTATATATAAATTATACCTCAATAAAGTTGATTTTAAAATGAGTTTATAAAAGTTCTAGAGGAAAATCTGGGAGAATATTTAATATTCTTAGAGTAAAAAATAAAGGGAATCAGCCGGGCACAGTGGCTCACGCCTGTAATCCTAGCACTCTGGGAGGCCGAGGCGGGTGGATCGTTTGAGCTCAGGAGTTCGAGACCAGCCTGAGCAAGAGTGAGACCCCGTCTCTACCAAAAATAGAAAGAAATTAATTGGACAGCTAAAAATATATAGAAAAAATTAGCCGGGCATGGTGGCGCATGCCTGTAGTCCCAGCTACTCGGGAGGCTGAGGCAGAAGGATTGCTTGAGCCCAGGCGTTTGAGGTTGCTGTGAGCTAGACTGATGCCACGGCACTCTAGCCCAGGCAACAGAGTAAGACTCTGTCTCAAAAAAAAAAAAAAAAAGAGAAAAAATGAAAACTTTCTATACCTATATCTACATATGATTATAAAAGTTTAACCTTTTTTAATAGTTTTACATCAAAGTATTAACTTATTTTCACATTTTATTGCATGTTGTCTTTGTGTTCTAAATATTTTGCAGCTAAGAGTTTCATTGTATGAATCACCAACTGGCTCGTTAGAGGGGAATACAGTGCGGCAGCTAAGGCCTCAGTCTTTGAGGCCAGATAAATGTGGGTTTGAATCCTGCCTGTGACTGAGGCAAGTTACTGGAACTCTGTACTCAGTTTTCCCATCTGTAAAGTGAAAACAATAAGCATATTACTTCCTAGGGTCATTGTGAGAAGGAAATTAAATAATGCACGTAAAATGCTTAGCATATCGCCTAGAAAATTGTTAAGTTATCCGCTATTATCCTCATTACATTATATTTCACATCTCCACAAAGGGCCTTGCATTCAACAGACTCAGTAAAATCTTGGTGAATTAAATCAGCTGTAGCTACTGTAGAGATAAAAAGGGAGAGACAGGGAGAACTAAGTTAAAACAGTCAAAAAGTTTAAATGTTTAAAGGGAAACAAGGAAAATAGCCCCAGCAAATACGAACCAGTTACTAAGACTTGCAAAATACTGAAGGATTTCCCAACAATTAGTCCCTTATGAAAATTTTTTTGTTCCTTAGGAAGATTTTATTTAATTACTTTGATTTTGATCCCAGGTCTTGGCAACACTCTTCTGGCATTCCAGGAGGCTTTAGGGCAGGCAAGTTGAAGCGAAGCCCTCTAGGACTTTTGTTCTTCCCCCCAAAGGAAACCCAGCAGCAGCCTCTTGCTGCTAATTATTCAGAGGTTTTTAAAGAAGAGATTGTTTAAGGGATAATTCTTGACTTTGTAAACAGCCCCATAACAGTAGAAGCAGAGTCTGGCTGGAATCAGAAGACACTAAAGGAAGGAATCACCCCTAGGACTGGGAGAATTTCTGGGCCCAACTGGTAAAACTTCACCTTTCAGAAGGACCAACCTTTAACTCCTGGGAGGGATGGTTGTCTCTGCAAACCCAAATGTTGACCAATTCAGAAAAGAACACATGGGACTTGAATTCAGGGGATGTAAATTCTGATCCTAATTTGGGCACCTCAAGTGTCTGAGCATTTTCAATGAATCATTGTTCATTCATTCATTCATTCAGTGTCTGTTGTTCTCCCACCATGCTAAGTACTGGAAACACAGAGATGGATAAAGCAGTCATCTCTAGATCATATAGCTATAGATTCTTCTCCAAAGTATGAGAATCAAGTGATACAAGAGATGCTGTATAAGAGTAGTCTGTTCAGGCTGCTAGAACAAAATACCATAGATTGAGTGGCTTATAAACAATAGAAATTTGTTTCTCATAGTTCTGAAGGCTGGAAAGTCCAAGATCAAGGTGCTGGCAGATTTGACGTCTGGTGAGATTTCACTTCCTGATTTATCAATGGCACTGCTAGCTGTGTCCTCACACAGTAGAAGGGGCAAGGCCTCTTTCTTTCATAAGGGCACTAATCCCATCCATGAGGGTTCTGCCTTCATGATCTCCTCACTTCCCAGGGCCCCACCTCCTAATTATCATCACACTAGGGGTTACAAGGTTTACAGTGACAATCAGAGAGAGAAGAAGGGATTCTCTTTTCAGATCCCTTTCAAACCAACTAATTATGTCCGGGGGAAGGTTTCCATTTGGACTAGCCCTAAACAAGCCTCTAACACTTGCTGATTTTCTTTTTAACTAAGAAAGAGCAGGTCTTCAGATTAGACAACACACAATAACTAAAATTTTTAAATGTTTTATTTATTTATTTACTTATTTTTAAGACAGGGTCTCACTCTGTCACCTGGGCTGGAGTGCGGTGGTGTAATTATAGCTCACTGCAATCTCAAACTCCTAGATTCAAGGGATCCTCCTGCTAAGCCTCTGGAGTAGCTGGGACTACAGGTGAGTAGCTGGGACTACAGGTGCGCACCACCACTCCAGGCTAATTTTTCTACTTTTTGTAGTGACGGGGTCTCGCTATTGCCCAGGCTGGTCTTGAACTCCTGACTTCAAGGAATCCTCCCACCTTGGCCTCCCAAAGTTGTAGGACTATAGGTGTGAGCCACCACACCTGGCCTAAATGTTTTATTCTTTATTGTATTTATTGGTATGGGTACCTACTATTTATGATAGGTAATACTGGTTCTTAATACACAAGTGATACAAAATATGATTTTTAAATATTTTAAATGGATTTAAATAAAAAATGGTGAGTAGACTTAAAGCAAATAACAGTATAGGTATAGCAGAGGGTAAGGCAAGAATCTTGAAGGTAGTGAGCAAATAATTAGAGTTTGAGAGACAAACTGGTATAAGGAATCATAGTATCTGCCCGTCTTCCTTACAGAATTGTTATAAGGATTAGACATGAAAATAAATGTTAGTGAGTTTTGAGAAGAGACTCAAAGCCACTCAATTTGAGATACTGAAGAAAATTTAGATACAAACCTGTATGTTTACAACTGTATTAATTTGAAATAAAGATGAGAACAAAATGTTTCCCTTTTCTACTTCATGTTGATATTTGTATTATATCCTACCCCTCACTTAGGGTGTGTTTCTTCATTACAGGTCAGACTTCATTCCAGACAAATCTGCATCCCATTCTATTACATACAGAACACTATCCAAATGATTTCATTTCAAGGCTCCTAAAGACAAGTATTTTTATGTTTAAATTCTTTACTCAGAAGTCCAGGCTTGAAATTACACAATTGCATCATTGGGAACTGCTGGCCCTTAGATGATGGTTAATTTTATGTATCAATTTCACTTAACCACCAGATATTTGCCCAGATATTTGGTCAAACATTATTCTGGGTGTTTCTGTGAAGATGTTTTTGGATGAAATTAATATGTAAGGCAGGACACAGTGGCTGTTCCCAGCACTTTGGGAGGCCAAGGCAGGACGATCACTTGAGGCCAGGAGTTTGAGACCAGCCTGGGCAACATAGCAAGATCCCATCTCTACAAAATAAATGAAGAAATAAGTATTTTAAAAAATAAATAGTTAAATTGGTAGGTTTTAGATTAGATTAACATTTTAATCAGGATAAAGCAGAATACAACTATCCTCCATAATGTGGGCAGGTCTCATCAAATTAGTCAAAGGACTGAATAGAAGAAAAATACTGACCCTCTCCCAGGTAAGAGAGAGTTCTCCAGCAGACTGCCTTTAGACTAAATCTACCATATCGGCTCTTCCTGCCTGATGGCTTTCAAACTAGAATGTCAGCCTTCCCTGGGTCTGCAGGTTGTTGGCCCGCCCTGCCAATTGGACTTGCCAGCATCCATAATCACATGCACCAATTCCTTATAATCTCTATCTGTATCTCTCTCTCACATCTCCTATTTCTTCTGTTTCTCTGGCAATCCCTAACTAATACAGTGCCTTTATGGTAATTAGAAGAAGATATTCCCAGGCCAATGAAGGCCCCTACTAGGGGAGGGAGGGGAATTCTTGGGGTCCTTGGGCAGGAACGACTTATACAAATATACACAGCAGCCATGCACACCTGTTTCATGCCCACGTCATTGAATAAAGACCTTTAATCTTCATTACTCTTGACACTAGCAATAGCATTTAACAAGAGACGTGTGAACCATGGGCTGGAAAGCACTGTCAACATATTGTGGTGCTACCAGTCCAAAAGATGACTAGAAATGAACCACGATAGATGCTGATCCAAAATGCCAAAAACAAGTATAAAAAACCAAGAGAAATATTTGCAAATATATGACAGATGAAAGTAAACATATAAAGAAAGATCACACGTCAGTGAGAAAAAGTTGGATAACAACGTTTAGATGGGCAATGGACCCACACAGACAGCTCTGTCAATGAGTAATAAAAGTGATAATGCAACTTTGCAACACCACTCTGCCTATAAAATGGGCAAAGATCGACCAATGTGTGTGTGGGGATAGGGTAATAGGCACCTCATAGGCTGCTTGCAAGACTGTAAATTCGGTCAATATTTCTGCAGAGCCATTTGAAAATAAATCTTAAAAGCTTTAAAAAAATGTTTATATCCTTTGGCTCAGCATACATACTTGTAGGCATTTATCCCAAGGAAATAGAAAGATACAAAAAGATTTTTTAATGTGCAGGAGTGTTCATTAAAATGCTATTTCTAATGGTATAAAATTGGAAATAACCTAAATGCCCAGCAATAGGGAATGATTAAATACATTATAGTTTATTAACATTGAAATAGGATGTGGCCATTTCTTCAAGTATTTTTCTGCCTCCGCCAACTCCGTTAAGGGACTCTAATTAGATATGTGTTATAGACCACTTGAGTTGTACCATAATTCACCAATACTTAGTTCATTTTCTTCACTCTTCTCTCTCTGTGTTTCCTGAAGGCGTTAATGACCTGGCATTTCCAGCCTGCTTGGCACAGGGGAAAAGTGGGCCTTGGCAGCCAAAGCAAGTCCTTCGGCAAAGAGACATGGTAGTGGCAGTTGGAAGTAGGGCAGGCACGGACGGAGAGGGTGAGGGCCAAGGAGATACAGGCAGAGCACCACCAGCTACTCTCGTCTCCGCCCTGCCCTTCCCTACTGCCAGGTCCCACCGTGGCTTCTGCGCCAGCTCCACGGTCAGTTGCGATCTCATGTGCATCTCCACACCAAGGTGACGAGTCACGGCCCTGAAGAGTTCAGGGCAGGAAGGAATGCATCCACAAACCAGGAAGAAAGGGAAAGAGAAGACATACTCCCAGGGGAAAGCTAGAACATGGGGAAGGCTGTATAAAGAAGCCGAGCTGTCTTCCACTCCTGCTGGATGGTCAGACACCCGAGGACATCTTCATCTTCATCGCTGTCCTTCTGGATTGGTCAGTGAACCCGACAGGTTACACCTCAAACTGGGCAGGCAAAGACAACAGCTAGGAACTCATTGGATCTGCAATCGAGGGTGAGGAAAGCTAAAAGCCCGAATCAGCTGGACGAGGCGCAGGGCTGGCTGAGAAGGAAAAGGGTCCCAGGCAGGCCGCTGTCCTCAGTCACAGTTCAGGCAAACCGGTTGTCCAGACAAAGCAAAGTGTTTCTACACCAGCTCTGTGCCAGCACTGGGGAGCTGAGGCTGCTTAAGTGCTTTCTGCTGAAGCTTGGATTTGTCTGGGAACAGAGAAATGGGCTGGCATAAAGTGGGAAAATCAGCACCACTGCTGGTCCACAAGCCATGAGGCAGCTGGGGATGGCAGGATGAGTGTGGGTTGCTTGTGTCCTTGCAGCCAGTGCTCAGAGTGTGTTGTCAGTACCTGTTGTTGAACTACATGAACATTCACTCCTGTGTGATGCTGAAGAAATGTTCCCAGGCTCCAATCTTGTTTCTCACAGTTTTTTCTCATAATGCTCTTTTCAGTTTGTAGAATGTTCCTGAGCTAGCCATAATTTATTCCTTCAGCTTTCTCTATCGCTTCTCCCTTACACAAGCTCTCCATGCTGGGCAAACTCATGTACATACTGACCTTCAACAAGGGCTTCCATTCCCGCCACTTGTCTTAACTTGCAAAAAGTTCCAGGATCTTCCCATATTTTCATACTGTCTCGCTCCCACGTGCAAAAAAACACATACACACACACCCCACCCCACTGTCGCAAACTATAAAGGGTCTGAAATTTTGCACTACTTACAAACAATCAACTTAGTCTACCACGGTTTTATGAATGCTGGCAGAAAACACAAGACTCCTGGGTCAGAGACAAAGGATTTTATTACTCACAGCACAACAAGCAGCACGAGCATCAACATATGTGGTGCTGGCTCCCAAAGCTCAAATTCCCACACAGCAATGAGAAGAGGCCAGTTGACACTTGCTCATGCCGTGGGGCTGCGTTACAGGAGAGGACTCCAGTGATTAGTGAACCTGAACGAGAATGAGCAGTGAATGTGACTGTCCCTTGTTCTGGAAGGAAATATTATTGCTATCTTCCGAGACTGTTCACTATAGAAACATCTTTGAAAAGATAGTATCAAACAAACAGCAGCCGGTGCCCACTCATAAGACATGCAGAAACAGAGGCTCATGGAGAGTCATCTCCCAACAACCACCAAAAGATAAAAGTAGAGACTTGGGACATGGACTCACTTCTAGTCAAATCCTAGATACTCTCTTACTAGCTGTATGACTTTGGGCATGTTTCTTAATTTCTCTAAACTAGTTTTCTCATCCATAAAATAGGTATAGTAGCATTCACCATAAAGAAGATTGAATTAATATCCATACAATGCTTAGCATGGCTGCCATCATTATGATTACTAGTATCCTGCTGTCCAAATTCCCTAGGTCTCTAAACCCCACATGGTTCATCCCCTTTGCAGAAGCCTTCACTCCCCTCCCCACGCCACCTCCCTACTTCCCACCCACCACAGGAAGCTCAGCCTCCCTTCCAAGTTTCTGGCCTCTCCTCTGACAGTGAATTATGTCCCAACCGGGGATGACACTCGCTCTGTTGCTTAAGTCTTGTCATTTTACCGTAGATGTGTGTGTCTTGTCTTCCCACTGGATTATTTTCTTCCAGAAGGCAGGGATTCTGTCTTCTACCCCTTGGTATCCAGACAGCATGCAATGTTAGAACTAGTACACATTCCAGAAAACATTCACAGGGAGATTACCCAACCTGACGCAACTGAGAAATACCCATTCTTGAGTAAGTAGGCCCTTTTCAGCTGCACAAAAGAAGTGTGCCCATAAAGAACAGGACAGAGGCCCTTCTCTGCAGCGTGGAGGGTGAAACCTGGCACTGTGCCTGACAGAGGCCAGCCCAGCTCCCCCACCCCCAACTCCCACCCTGGAGCCAAACCCTCCACGTGACTCATCACCAGCACTTACACAAGGGCCTGTCAGGAACCCCGGGAAGAGTTGTTCCCTTGGCAAAGGGAGAGAAATCCTGGCTACGAGGCGGAACTTATTTGAAAAGAAACCGTTGATTCAAAGTCAAAACGATGTTATCTCCTGGAAAGCCAACTGCCAGCCAACCTCCGGAATGAAAAACAAATCCCCTCTGATTAAATGCCATGCCCCGGGGTGGCCAAACACATGCACCTCTAACCCTGCTATAAACTAGAAAGCCAAAGACATCTTCTGTGGGCATTTTAATATTTAGTAACCAGCTGACAGCTGATTAAATCCAGATGTGCACTGCAGCCTTCTCTGGTCAGCAAAGAACAAACAGACCTTCCCAGCCATGGCCGTCCCCCCACCCACCTCCAGAGCTGGCCTGGGAGCTGCCACAATCTGCTACTGCAGGAGCTGGGGCTCTGCGTCACAAGGCTCTCATCCTCTCGCTTTAAAGCAATCACCACACCTAGCCAGAGGCATTTCTGAGAAGAGATGGCTCACTGCACAATCCTGGCAAATCTTCACCTGTTACTTGCCTGGAAAACTCCTTTTCTTTTAAAAGCCAAAGTACTGACAACTAGCAGTAACATCTGTAGCAAAACACATAAATGGGGGGCAGTCCTGGGCTGCGGTTTTGCGCACGAGATGTGGCAGAGTTGGAGCATTCACTCAGAGCACCCAGTGGGCCCTGAGAGAGCAGAAGAGTGGCAGGAAGGGGGAGTGTGGCACCCCTACCCCACACTGCCAAATGGGAAGGGCCTTCTACAAGGCCTCTTCATTCCTTTGTGAAACCGGAGTAATACCACAGGCTGTCCCAGTGTGTGTGTGCGACCAAATCAGGAGAGTCCACGCACTGGCCATTCCAACATGGAGGCCACACCGCCGCTGTGGGAAGCTGAGGAAGAGGCGGGAGGCTGAGGGGTGGGGGTGCGGGGCCATGTCATCACATAGCTAATCTCATGGGTCAGAGGTCTGACCCTGGAATCAGACCTGGGGTCCATTCCAGCTCTTCCACTTACGAGCTGAGGGCCCTGGGTCAGGCTGCTTACCTCAGCTTCAAATATCCTCCTCACATAAAATGGCAGATAACACTATTTCACAGGGTCATTGTGAGGATCAAGTGCATGATGAGTGCCCTGTACAGGGCCTGGGGCAACGCAAGGGCTCAGTACAAGAGAGGGATTTTTAAATCTCCCTCAGATGACTCCATCATCAGATGGCTACCAAGCAGGCTTCGGGGCACAGAGTCCCCTTTCCCAGGGAATGCGTGGGAAGAATCGTCTTTGCTCATCACTGGGGGCAGGGAGCAGGGACAGAGGATGGTGGTTTATGGGTCACCACACCCCACTCAAGGACAGGCAATGCCCATCACTCTCTTCCTGCAATAAAGACCTGTCCCGTGACCACAGCTACCACCACCACCTCCATCCAAAGAGCACAGAAGTCTGGGGGTTCAAAGCTTTCTGCTGGAGCCCCCCAACTTCTCGAAAACCTTTCCAGTGAGTGCTGCAATGAATTTTAACCAGCATGTATTGAGCACCTGCTCTGGGTTGCTCACACTGGGGTCCACCTATGCCACCATCATGGAAGCTACAGGTTACACAAGGTGCAGCTTCCCAAAGCATCGATTTCACTGGACGGTGTTAATATATTTTACACTAAAAAAGAAACACGGGATTGTCACAGAAGAGATATGGAGGGATGGAGTTGGGCCCAAGGCCTTCCCCCTGATGCCAGCAAGGCAGATGGTGCAGACCGCTCGCCCCAGCGATGCTCCCGCCCCAGAGCTGCATCTGCGGTTACCAGATACCTTGCAGCCTCCCAGGGAGAGCAAGCACTGGCCTGCGACCCAATCCTGGCCAGAGGGTCTCAAGGGAAGTCTGCTGGGGAAAGCAGGGGTTAAGGGGCTTTGGGAGTGTGTTTCTTCCCAATTAAAAAGAGATGCATGGGAAAAAATGCCCTCTTCTTCAGCCAGGTGAGCCCTCCACACCTGATGCCTGAGGTGGCAGCAGCCATCCTCTGACCTCAAAGAGGCAGGCCCAAGGATAAAGCCAATCTGCTAAGGACCCCTGAGAAGAAAGATGGAAGAGAGTAGGTGGCGGTTAACACCATCCAGCTCTGAATTAACCAGCCTTGGTTAATTGAGTTAACCAGCCTCGGTTAATGGAGTTGAACCATCAACTCCAGAGATCTTGTTCTATGGGATACTAAATGTCCTTGTCATGTAAGCTATTTTTAATTGGGCCTTCCAAGACTTGCAGCTGATAAAGTCGGCATGGAAATCACACTTTTAAATCCATTCTAGATGGAGTCCTTCCTGGAACTAGGAGACAGAAAAGCAACACACAAGGTCTGCTTTAATACTGATGGTCACTCTCATTTATTGAGTTCTTACCATGAGCCAAACTCTGTGTTTCACTTTATTTAATTCTCCTAACAAGCCCATGAGACCTATTGATGATGTTATTACACCCAATAGTTTACAGAGGAAGAAACTGAAGGACAGAGAGGTTAATTAACTCAATATCACTCAGCCAGCTTGTGGCAGAGGCAGGCTTTGTACCCCGCAGCGTAGCACCAGAGCCTGCACTCGTATGACTCCTCTATACTGCCTGTCAACTCCTCTGAGAATTACAAGAGCCCTGGAAGGCAAATAGCTCCACAGACACAAAAGGAGGTAAGAAGGGTTTGCTTGAACATTTCCCAGGGTTTACTTTCCAAGAGGCTGCTATGCCCTTAGCTCTGCTTTAATGGTTGGTGTCAACGTTCCACAAACACAGGCAAATTCCCTGGCTTCCACTGCCCTTGTGTCAAAGTCACTGGAAATTCACCAGGTGTTGCCCAACACAGAGGGAGTCCCCAGGAATTATATACAGAATGTTGTGTGGCTTAAGGACATTTTTCTTGGGAGAAAGTCAACAGTTTTCAAAGGTATCTGTTACCCAAAAAAGGATAAGAATCAGCCTCCTAGAGAAACACATCGGATGCAGCATTTTTTTTTCCTCTGGTGCTCAGTTTCCTTGTTTGTTTTTGTTGAGACAGAGTCTCACTCTGCTGCCCTGGGTAGAGTACAGTGGTGTCACTGTAGCCCCCTGCAACCTCCAACCCCTGGTCTCTAAGTGATCCTTCTGCCTCAGCCTCCTAGGTAGCTGGGACTACAGGCGCCCACTGCAATGCCCGACTGGGTTTGTTTTGTTTTCCTTTTCTTTTCTTTTTGGTAGAGATGGGGTCTCACTCTTGCTCAGGCTGGTCTCCAACTCCTGAGCTCAAGCGATCCTCCCGCCTCAGCCTCCCAGAGTGCTAGGATTACAGGTGTGAGCCACCACGCCCAGCCCGGATGCAGCCTTGAGAAAGACCTTAGAGACCATTAGGACCAAAGCCCTTGCTGTGCTGAGAGGGAAACAAGGTCATGAAGTGATTAACTTGCTGAAGTCACTCAGCTAGAACTTGCTGGAAGTCACTCAGAGCACTGACCCTCCCAAGGTGTGCTGCATTGCCTAAGATCCCACCCTATCAATTTCCCCTCCTGAATTAGTAAGCTCTGACCCCAGCAATAAGTAATTAGATGTCCATGCCTCATGCTCCTAGGCACACTGCCCTTCCTCTCTTGTGCCGTCTTATCCCGTCCTCCCAGCAGACCCTCTTGTAAGCCCCACTGGGGTAGACGACAGGTATTACTTGCTTGCCATCATAGCCCAGAATCCAATCTAGCACATGGTGGCTCTTAATAAACACTTTTTGAGAAAATGAACAAATGAATGAATGAATGATAAATACCTCCTTAAAGAACAGCGCAAGTATAACTATACGGGGCTTGGTATAATTGCTGCTTTCTTCCTCAATGCTAGCTGAGATAAGGCTCGTGGAGGAAGGAAGCTGATTGTTTGATTAGGAGAAAGGGAACAAACCCACACTAGCATCTTGAGCTGGGCAGGTTGAGGCAGGAACCCCCGTGGGTGTGTAAGTCTGGAGCAACTGGCTCAGACAGGGAAAGGTAAGTGAAAGGACGTGCAAGAGCACCTGAGACCCCCACACAAACTCTGTCGGGCTCACGATTCCATGTAGGGGTCACCAGATCTGCCAAACCAGGGCCGGCCTCCCCACGGACGGGCAGGTGTTTTCAACCAGGCACTTTTCTGCGCTTGCCCGTGCCTTTCTCTTTCATCAGCACAACTGCTGAGCCATTCATTTTCCTTCAGCATGAAGGGAGCATGCCAAGAACTTCCTGTAGCCCATGAGTCATGGTCACTGGGCACAGGACATCTCCCGAGGGAGACGGGAACTGCAAGGGGGCAAGCTCTGCCAGAGGATGTCCTGACCGAGAAGCAGCACCCAGGAAAGGCCAGGCGGGGGATGCTGGGATAAGTTGTTCAGGGTGCCATGGAAACCTCACGGGGTGGCCAGGCCTGGAAGAACTCCAAGCAGGCAGAAAACCAGGCACTGACCGGGGCTCAGGCAGCCTGACATCTGTTCTCAAGAGCCTGGGCTTGACAGGGCTGCTGAGGGAAACAAATGAGAAAATGTATGTGAGATTGTTCTGCAAGTCACAAAGCACTGCTACCACCAGTTAAACAAAAGTTAGGCATCAGACCCATGAGACTTAATGTTCCCTGTCTCTCCTTTCTCTTCCCTTTGAGTTCCATACTCTGGGAAGGATTAACAAGGAGGGGGGTACTCAGAATGTCTCAATTGTGGAACTGAACTCAGCTGAATCTGCTGTAGGTAGACACAGTCTCTTCACTAATGGGAAGCTTCAAAGACCAGTACCCACAGCGACCAAATACAGAAATTGCAGCCTGTTCTTTTTGCACACACTTTGAAACAAGCCTACCTGTTGTCTTCTTACTTGAGCCAATCAACAAATATTTATTCAGCACCTGCTGTGTGCCAGGAATATGTTAGACATGTGGTTTCCAGAGCTATCCAGAATCTTTTTCTCCCTTAAAGCCCTAAAGCATCACCCACCTAACTCTAGCACATCAATATTCTCATCACTGCCCTGAACCAGATGATGGGTGCGACAGTTTGGGACCTTACTTCCATTTCAAATGTTACTGTTTTCTCAGCTTTCACCACATCACTTTTTGCTTTTGACTCTCCTCAGCATCTATTCTCTTTGACTTCTTCCCTTCTGTTTCTCAGACAAGCTAGACTCCCCACGCACAAGTGGAGCTAAAAAGATGTCAACAATTGCAGGACACGTCACCCCTGAGGGGCTGGTTTCTTCACCTGGAAAATGAGAGTGTTGAAGAAGATAAGGTCTGAGGACCCTTCCAACTCTGTCTTTCTGGGATTCTGAGGTTCTAAGTGGCCAGATCTTCATTTTTAAATAAGGAAAAGATGCTCGAGGCAGGCAGAAGTACCCAGGTCAGGGGCAGAGATCAGAGGAACTAAAACTGTCAAATTGCTGAGTTGCTCTGCACCATGCCCAGTATGTAATAAATGGACTGAATTAATAATTAATAAATAATCATTAATAATTATTATTTTCCCCTTATTATAATTTTATTTAATTATACATAATTATATATTTAAATATATTTGTATTATTTATAATTAATAAATAACGAGACACTATGAACAGTTTATCTATGTCCAGAACAAGAGGAAAACTATTAGGTGAGGGTGAAGTGAAAACTATGACGTTTTAAAAGGACCAAGTTTCCTTAAGTAATTATTTTGTTACTAGGTGTTTACCAAAAAGGCCAAGTCTAGCCTGAAATTGGGAATAGGAGTCCTGGATGGCAACAAGCCAAGGAAGACCGGGCGAGAAGAAGGGTGGATTTCATCCCCCTTAGACAGAACTTTGGCCAGTCGGCGTTAATGCCTGGCCCTCTGGAAGCCTCTTCAAAAGGTGAACTGTGGTAGCCCAAAACACAACCCACCTCCAACACTCGTGGAACAGGAGAGAAAAAATCGAAACCTAGCCATAGCCTTCTCCACCCTCACAAATCCTCCGAGTGCCACTCTGAGAAGAAAGCATAAAGATACAAGTGGAGAAGAGAGAAAATGGTGAGAAAGATTAAGCAGATTTTCATTAACAGGCCAAGGAACTCCCAGAACAAAGACAATCACACCGCCCTGAAGGAGGTAGTGGAAGACCAGCTGGCCAGCACAAGCCGAGGGGAGCGGACACGAGGGATGGCCTAGAAGAGGAGAGAGCAGCTGCGCTAAGAGCAATGTCGGGGGAGGTGGCACTCAAAGAGGACGTGAGTTTGCTGTGTATCACGCGGGGCAGCGTCTCTCCTCCATGCCTCGTCCAGGGATTTCAGTAAAGACTTAAATCTTTTCATAAGGTTCTTTTGAAGTTGGAAGTATATTGCCTTTGGTTTTAACCCTTGCTAAGACAGATGCAAAGTCTTCTCCCGATTGCATTCTGGTGAGCCTTGGAAGAGCACTTTGTGCCTGACATGGCCCCAGACCTCTGTATCCTGGGTTTATAGAACGTGTGCATCAGGGGAGGGCCTTCGGGTTGAAGACAGAGATACTGGTTTCAATCATAATTACATGAAGGGGTTGTTTAGTCTCTGCTTCCTCATTTTGAAAAGAAGGTGATAATTTCTCAACTAGTACACATTTGGTGGTCCTCAAACAGGAAGCCATTGAATCACTCTTGAGAAGGCTTTTAAAAGCCCGTATGCCCATAAAAAGGAATGAATTACTGACACACGCTACAGTGTGGATGAATCTCAGAAACATCATACTAAGGGGAAAAAGTCAGACACAAAAGACCACATATTGTATGATCCCATTTATAAGAAAGGTCCGGAAAAGGCAAATCTATAGAGATGGATCATAGATTAATATTAATAGTTGCCTAGAGCTGGGGGTGAAAATGGAAAATGATGGCAAATGGGCACAAGGCTTTTTAGAGTGATGGAAATTATTAAAGATAAGATTGTGGTGATGATGGTTATATGACTAATACGAATAACCACTGAGTTGTACACTTAAAATGGGCGAATTTTATGGTATGTGAATTATGCCTCAATAAAGCCTTTAAAAAAAATGCATGTGCCCCTTGTTAACCCCAACTTGAGAGCCTGGTAGGGAAAGAGGGGAAATGTGCATTCTGAAAGGATTTCCCCGGTTAGCTCTTCTACATGCTTTCCCTGCCCCACACAAGAACCACTGATACAAGCTCTTGTTTCTCACAGAGCTGTCCATGGGACAAGAGCATCAGCCATCCCTTGGGAGCTTGTTGGAAATTCAGACTCTGAGGCCCCACCGCAGAACTGTGATCTGTAGTTTGGAGTTGGTGAGCACATTAAAGTTTGAGGAGCACTCCTCTAGAACCTTCTGCAAACAGTGAGAGCCATGTCCTCCCAAGGTCTTCCTCTTGTCATGCCCTCATTGTTTATGAATACAACATTTGATATGCATCCTTTCTCTGAGAACATTCTTGCCTTCCCAAAACCAGGTAATAGGGAAAAAAAACCCAAATAGTTTCTTTTGAAATTAAGGTCATTTGTTATTTGTTATAAACAACGCTAATCAGTGTTGCCTGCCTGCCTTGACCAGATGTTTATGTGTGGCTGCAACCAAGAGTGAAATTCCAGGCATCTGAGGAATGCAGCTCTCACCTCCCTTTCTGAATGGACGTTGGAGAATCCAAATGCCCATTACTGTAGCTGAGGGGCCTCCCCACAATCTGTCGTGTTGGTGAGCTGCCCCCACTAATATCTCTCTCAGTGATCCCTCTTAGCACAAATATCAGATGGTTGGCATTGTGCACTGGAAAACAACCTAAACATGAGCAACACTTCCATATTGTGATGCTGCAAAGCAAATAATCAAGCAGAGGCCTTATTCCTAATTGGTCTGGCACTGGCCTGGAGGACAAGCAGAAATTACGTCTTAGAAGCTGTTTTGGGGACTGTTCATTGCAGAAGCTAAAGGCTGTCCCATTCCTCAAAAGATACTGGCACTAAACATTAACCTCAGGTACCACCCTGACAGAGAATTTTCTTTGCAATTTTTACTCTGAGACTGTAAACAGTGACTAAGCTGTTTGTATTGGAAATGTTATCACTCACTTTGCCATTGAGATCACCCTGTCAAGAAGGTAAAGGTCAGAGGCTTGTGGATCCTTCCATCTTGGCCCACAGATAGAGTTCACGTTATAGCTGGTCAGAACCAGACACACCTGGAATAGTCCCCTTAACTAGACACAGTGCAGGTGGGGGCCCATCGCACCACTTGGCAGTTGATGGAGCCACTTGGCAGGTTATGAGAGTCTCCTCTGAGAAACTCAGAAAAGAACTGAAGTGTTTAATATTTTGTTTTTTGGGGAAGAGATAATAAATTAAATGTTACCATGATGGAGGAAGAAAAGGAACCTTACTGGGGTAAGTAGGTGCTGATTATAGAGATGTGAGGAGAAAACAGATTGCATCTGGCAGCATGAGAAGAAATGATTATACATGTCAAGGTTAAAGAAAAAAATCTCTTCTGTTCAAAGTGAAGACTTGCTTTGGAACCTAAAGGGAGGTGACTGCCTGGGTAGGAAGGAGAGAATGTCATGAACTTAGAGTAGAGAACGAATGTGGTATGTTTGATCCTAGTTGAAGTGAAGAGTTAACATCAGAAATAATGAGAGAGAAGTGGGAGCAGACTGAGGAGTTTGGTTTTTTGTCTTCTGACTACCATGACATGAAAATTTTTATCTTGCAATTCAACGTCACTCAACAAGGAGTGGCTACCTGGAACACCATGTCATGTCAAGGATTCTAAGGCAGTGTTTAGGCTTTTGAGAAAAGGTCAGAACTGTCTGACCTGGGAGCTGAATGGTGGTCCACAGGCTTCATATCTGCTGACTTCGTCCTATAGTAAAGAAGAGCCATTAGAAGTTCAAAAGCAAACTAACTCTACTAAACAGACAGGTAGTGTGGCTATCAATATGCCTATTACAAGAGATAAAATTTGCCCCTAAATATTTACATTTCAAAACTTGTGCTGAAGAAAAGATGCAATAAGAATTGCATCTTGAATTTAACTTATTTATTGATTCATTCAACAAACATCTTTGTGTGCCTACCAGAAGCTCAGCACCAGGGATAAATGATGGCAAGACAAATTGCTTCTGAGCTCCAAGAGTTCCAATCTAGTAAGGGAGACAGGTAAGTAAACTGACAACCAGAGCCCCAGAGGAGTAAGCTGAGGATACTGGAGTAGGCTGAAAAATGGCCCCCAAAAGATATCCACATCCCAATCCCTGCAATCTGTGAGTGTTACCTTATATGGCAAAAAGGGGTCTTTGTAGATGTGATTAAGCTAAGTATCTTGAGATGGGAGATTATCCTGGATGACCAGGGCCCTAAATGCAATCACATATGTCCTTACGAAAGGGAAGCAGAGGGAGATTTGGCACAGAAGAAGATAAGGCAAGGTGACCACAGAGGCAGAGAATGGAGTGGTGTGACCACAACGCACAGGCCCAGGAATTCTGGCAGCCACCAGGAACTGGACGCTGGAAAACGAAGGGATCGGATTCTCTCTTCAAGTCTCTAGAAAGAGCATGGTCTTGCCAATACCTTAATTTCAGCCCTGTGATACTGAGGTGAGATTTCTGGTCTCTAGGATTGTGACAGAATAGATTTCCATTGTTTTAATCAATGGAATTTTTGATAATGTGTTATAATAGCCATCAGAAACTATTAATAATACAGAGACTCTTGAGAGCTCATGAGAGAGTGACTCATTCAGGGTTCTGGGGTCAGGTTTGGGAAGTTCTGGCTGAGTTAGCAAAAAGATTCCCTGGAAGGCTATGGGGAAGGGGGCTTCAATATGGGGCTCGGAGGCTCTAGAAGGGCTGGAGGAACAAGCCCAGAAAATGGGGAGGACCCCAGAAGGCTCCAAATACCAACTGGAAGGAATAATTCTTCCATGAGACAGCTGCCCCTGCCACTGGAAAAAAGAAATGAATTCTAGTCATCTCTCTTGTCTTTGTGTCACTCACTCATGATCGAAAATTCCAGAAAATAGAATGTGATTGGATGAGACCTGGCCTGCTAGGGAGTGGGAGAGAAAGCACATCCCTCTCTTCAGCTTCCTCCTCCTGGGAAGAGGAGTAAGGGATCCCACACACACTACACATAAAGGAATTCTTCCCCAAACAACAATAATAACAATAAAAGCACATATGCATACCAGGAGACACCTAATCCAGTCTTGGGAGGCTTTTGGGGGCCATTAATATTTGAGCTGGGGCCTAAAGAACCAGAATTCTGGTTCTGTCCAGTTGAATTATCCCACACTCATGCACACACAGAAATCCCAACTATGTTACCATCTCAGCTGACCAACATGCATATCAGCCCCCTCTCTGATTTTCACATATCATCACTTCACTCCTGACCACGAAGTGTGAAATCATCCAAAGAGATTTGAGAAGGAAAAAGGAAAATGGGGTTGAAACCAAAAGATACCACATATGACCCTTCTGGTCTTCCCTGTACCTATGTCCCTCGAGACTCTAAGTTGGAGTCCCCCATCCATCACGGGCACCGAGAGCAAACAGTGCCATTGCTGCAATTAGTGAAATGTGTATTATATTGCTTAGCAACCCTGCTCTGTTTGTGTGACTAACTCTTTGACTGGACACACATGACTTTGGCTCTCTGGAGAAAATAACCAAGTCACAATTCTACTTTTATGAGATCAGGGGAAAATAAAAACGTATTTATCTACATGGTTGCCTGCAGCTCCTGAAATGAAGCAGAGCTCTAAGACCTTCAGGTAAGATGACTCAGAAGACTGAAAGGTGGATCATGAGGATGAATGGGAAAGGCAAGTTTCAAGAATAGGCTAGAAATAAACCCTGATGTCTTCCTTCCAAAGAGGTGGAGAAGATACAGTCTGAGGGGTCTGTGTCAGCTGGGCACCAGTATAAGTCTGAGACAGTCAGTGAAGTCAGTAGGATTTATGTTAGACACAACCCCTCGCCATTGTTCTTAAATTGAGACTTTGTACCCAGATGTTTCCTGGGAAGAACATAACACTTATGCTCTATAGACAAGATTAAAAGCAAATTTACTAAACGTTTAGCTAAAGCATACTCAAACTACTTACAGATAGCCTATATTGCTAGGGCTATGAATAAGTCTATTAGCAAGCAATGCCCACTTAGACCATGGGAATCTGCCATCACGTCCTGCCATGGGCTGCTCCTCAGAGTCTTGGTCCATCTCTCCCTTGCCCTGACACCTTCTTGTCCCATTATCAGAGAAAGAAGTCAAATGACAGTCCTGCCACTTGGAAGCTGTGTGCCCCGAATAACTCTCAGAGTCCCAGATTCCTTACCTGCAAACTGGGCAAAATCATGGTACTTCAATGGGGTTGTCCTGAAAATTTAATGAGATACTATAAATAAGCACTTATCACTTATGTGCCTGGCATGTAAGAAACATTCAATAAATGGTAACTACTTTGTGTCAGGTTAGAATCCCAGCTAGACCACTTACCCCCGTCGACCTTATCCAAACTACTTCACCTATCTAAGCTTCCATTTCCTCCTCTGTACAGTAGTGAAAACATACCTATATTACAAAATTCTTGAGACTATTAAATGACATCATATGTAGAATAGTCTGGCACAGAATGGGTATTCAATTAATATTCATTAATTAGTAGGAACAACTTTGCTGTTTCTACCCATTGTTCCCTCTCCTTCGGGTTAAGCTAATGCTTAGATAGTTAGGGTTATCTGGCTCTTTTCTCCAAAAAAGACAAATTGCTCTAAGTTACTAATACTTTTTTTTTTTTCTGAGACAAAGTCTCACTCTGTCACCTGGGCTAGAGTGCAGTGGTGTCATCATAACTCACTGCAGCCTCGAACTCCTGGGCTCAAGCAATTCTCCTGCCTCAGCCTCCCAAGTAGCTGGGACTACAGGTGTGTGCCGCCACACCCAGGTAATTTTTTCTATTTTTTATAGAGAACAGGGTCTCGCTCTTTCTCAGGCTGGTCTCAAACTCCTGACCTCAAGCAATCCTCCTGCTCGGCCTCCCAGAGTGCTAGGATTACAGGCGCCAGCCACTGCACGTGGCCTAAGACTTTTAAAAACAACTTCAGGAGAGAGACCATCTCATCTCTTCTATAGCTTAGTGTGCTGGCACACAATAGACACAAAATAAAATTGAATAAAAAAAAATTCTCCTCTGTCTCTAACTTCTTGCTTTGTACCACCTCCCAGGAGCTCCCTACTCTACCTCATACTATTTGTTCAGAACCTTATCTATTGGTTTGATGAGATAGAGAGTAAACTCAGAAGGCATAATATTGACAACAAAGATTAAATTCTGAAAATTATGAATTGTTTCCTGTGATCAGGATTAAGGGAATTTTTTTAAAACTCTTTCTTTAAACTAGTTAAGCAGCTATTTAAACCATTATGTGAAGTTCTTGGGGTTGGGGTAGGGAGTGTCATGTACTTCAAAAAGTACACAAGTGGATCCATCAAAGTTGGGAGGAAAACATTAAAACTTCGCTTCAATTAGTACAGTAGTAAATGTATATAGTTCAAAAATAAATTCTATACATTGGGACACATGCCCAAAAATAATAATGGAGTCATACCTTACACTGGGAAGACAGTCATGACCAAGCTTTTAACCAAATAAAACTGGCCTTACAATATTCCCCAGCTTTCAGACAAATTATACTAAACCTTTTACCTTGTTCATTCAAGAACATAAAAATCAGGCATTAGGGATTCTTACCCAAGAACATGGGGGAAAGTACAGGCTCACTGTATATCATAGCCTGCAATTAGACCCAGTAGCTAAGGCACATCCTAATTGTTTAAAAGCAGTAGCAGCAGCCAGCGAGTTGGTAGAAGTTTCTTCTGAGCTGGTTTTAGGACATGAACTTAACTTGCAAGTCCCACATGCTGTGAAAAGTCTTTTAAATTCCAATCAAATTCGGCATTAGTCAACAAATAGACTAACATCTTATGAAATTCTTCCCATCTCCTAATCTTTATCTAAAATGCTGCAACCTGCTTAACCTTGCTACTCTATTACCTCTAACAATGAAGACCACAATTGTGTAAGTGTATTATTGGAAATAGTCCCCCCCGCCATGTTGATTAATGAGATACTCCACTGGGCAATCCTGAGTTAATACCTTTTTTTGATGGGTCCTATGCCAAAAACTCAGAAGGAAAAAAAATCAGGAGGATATGCTGTTACAACTCAAAAAGAGCTAACAGAGAAGGGAATTCCTCCCCAATTTAAGTCAGCTCAACCTGTGGAGTTTTTTGCTCTCACTGAAGCTTGTCATATAGCTAAGGACAATTCAGTAAATATTGATACAGATAGTAGATATGCTTTTGGAGTAGTCAATGATTTCAGCATTTTATGGAAATGAGAGTTTCTTACTTCTAGTGGGACCCCCTCAAAAATGGACTCCAAATAGATGAACTCCTTTCTGCTAACCTGTTACAATCACAGATTTTCCATTATTAAGATTGAATCTTATACCTAAAACTGAACCTGAATATAAAGGGAATGCCCTGGCCCATTTTTATGCTAAATCAGCTAGTGCTGAAACTGTTAGGATATGGAATTTGAATGAGTTCCATAAGATTGAGCCAAGTCAACTCCCTTATGATGACCTATTTAATAAACAATGCAATGCACCTGATTTGGAAAAACAAAACTGGTGTCAAAAAGGATGTAAATTCAATGTTAAATGTGGACTCACAGAGGGCCTGGATGGCTGCCTGGTTCTTCCCAAGTCTTTGAAGCTTCCATTGTTAGCAGCTCTGCACTCCCCAACTCATCATGAAACAGACAAAATGATCCAAATTATGAAAAAATATTGGTGGAATGACTATTCCAAAATTGCTAAAATACTTTACAACCAATGTTTGGTTTGTCAAACTCAATTCTGGGAAAAAAGTCAAAACTCCAGGTGGTATATTTCTACCACCTGATGGACCGTTTGAACATTTACAGATGGACTTCATTCAGTGCCACCCTCAATGGGGTATCATTATGTTCTTATAATAGTTTGTATATTATCTGGTTGGGTAGAGGCTTTGCCATGCAGAAAAGCTGATGCTGTGACAATAGTTTAGACATTGTTAGAAAGTGCATTTCCTTTATGGGGCATTCCTGGAGAAATCTCCAGCGATAGAGGAACTCATTCTACTTGGCAAGTTTATAAAGCAGTTAAATAAGATGTTATGGACACGATAGCACTACCATTGTCTCTGTCACCCTCAGTGTTCTGGAAAGATTGAAAAAACAAATGGCATCTTAAAACTGAAATTGGCAAAGTTAACTGCATCAGTAGGGTTGGCTTGGCCAAAGGTATTGCAATTGGCTTTAACGACAATCAGAGCCACCCCCACTGGAAACCATAAGTTGATTCCTTATGGAACAGTCACCGGAAGTCCTATGCCCCTAGTAATAGAACTTTATGCATCTCCCACTCTCCTAAACACTGATGTGACTAAATATTGCAAAGATTTAATGCATTATGCCAAAGTGTACTTTCATCAGGTAAAGGAAGCTTTTCGTGATCCACCAACCAAGGACAATCAAACCCTCCATAGTCTAAAAACCAGAGATTAGGTCTTACGGAAATGACTTCAGAGGAAGACTGCCTTTGAACCCCACTGGAAGGGACCATACCAAGTTCTTCTCACCGCCCACACTTCAGTGAAGCTTCAGGTCTTCAAACCTTGGATCTGCATCTCACAGCTCAAATGAACCCATTCAGACTCTTAGAACTGAACACCTGTTGGAAACTTTAAAGTAAAGCTGGCCAGGGAAATTTCTCCCCGGAAGCAGATAACATCCTAGATGTGAACAGCTTTCCCAAGATCATGGATCAAGACTTCCCCGCCATCATGAAAGCCTTATCGTTTTTTTCATTTTTTGTCATTTCCTGTTGTACTAACCCTTCCCTTTCACTTATGGGAAAATCCTTGGGACCATAATCTGTGGATGGCATTAGCTGTAGCTTATGCTCTTGCACAAAACCAGAGCAACTGTTGGATTTGTGGGCTAATGCCAAAAATACCAAGAAACAATTCCATGAACACCAGTGCCTCTCTGTGTACCCAGTGAGAGTCACCCTGAAACTTCAAAGGAAGTGTGGAAAGCTGTTCTCAATATTTTAAACATCATGTTACTCGCTTTCCTACATGGACTACAAACAACACTCTAACCTTTCTAATTAATAACCTGATCATTACCAAATATAGAAAACCTATCTGAGTGATACCTGCAAAAGGTATATTATGCTTCCAGGCATCATGCATTCAAGACCTGGGAATTACCTATGTGGGTAAAAGTAGTTATTTGTATGTGTATAATATCACTGGATTAAATCCAATAGGGTCCCTTTTCACTAAATGTGGTTATACACTTTATAGCATGTTATAAAGGAGCCACAAAAAAGTAGATTTCCCACCAGACTGTGTTCAAGAGCTATGCAGATTTATGGCTAAACAAATTTAACTGACCCCTGCTCAAACACAAGTGGGTAGCCCTCTTTTCCAACCCCCAAGGGCCTATTTTGGGTCTGCAGAGAACCTGTTTATTCTGTTCTCCCTCCTCTCTACTTCAGATCTTGCTATTTGGGGTGGCTCCCTCCTGCCTCTCAAATAACTCCCTCTGAAAGTCCCCATAATAGCTCCTATGCTCAGAGGCCAAAACGGTCAATAACTAAAATTAGCAGCAACCTTGAAACAGACAAAGATAAGCTAGTTTCCACTGAGGAAAGATTCTAGTGGAGTTCCTGGGGCTCGCTCTCTTGGCAGTAGTAGGATACCAATTGTATAGAATTTGAAGCTAATCCATAAATCGGGGAAAATCTTGGATTTTGTAGCCAATCAGACCTCCCAGGGTTTCAAACAAGTAGAAGCCACTCTCCAAAAGGTGGATGATAACATATGAGTTCAACAAAAATACTTATTAAAACACATACACCATTCAGATTTAGATCTCCTTTTTGCCTAATTTGGGGCTAATGTTTGGTATTGAACAAAACTGAATATTGTACCTTTCTCTCCCTGGTTTTGTTACTATAGAAGGCTTAATTTAAAAGATGGTCGATACTGCTGTTTTGTTAGACAATGCCGCCATACATTATGGAAATTTCTCAGGAGAAAGAAACACATGATGTGTTTACAAGAGCAACTAACAGTTGATTTGCAGGCATCCTAATGGTGTATGACAAGCTTGGGTTTTCCAAGGTTTTCTAATCTTTATATTTCCTCTAGTGTGTCTCAAATTTATTATGACTTGTGTTACCAGGCTAATAACAAAAATGAATTCCTCTTTAAATCAGGCCATTTTATAGCAAACTATGGTCCTTAATCACCATCACACACCAAACAAGGACTATGACCAATTAGACTGAAATACTGTGGATCTGCCTGCATTGCCTGAACTTTGACTTGACTTGGTTTGGTTCATTTTATAAGGACTCTTGCTAAGGAATACATGTTGGTCTTTTGGTATAATCCTCTTGATAGTTACCATTATAGCTCCCCTGTGTGCTGTATCCTCTCAAGTCTTAAACGTTTTTATACAGGCATCCACTGAGCAGTGAATGGACTCACTTTTACTAAGTCAGCAAGAACCTAAAGAATTATTCAACTAATGTGACATAGTGACTTGTGAATTACATAGTGAGATCAAATAAGACCTGTGAATTCCATACTGAGACCAAATAAGTCCTTTTACAATGATGACAGAGAGGGGCATCAATGCCCAAAGTTTTGGTCAGTCTCTCAAAATTGAGAGGCTGACTGAAAGAGGGGAATTGTAAAATCAAATTAAATTTGGCCTGAGAAAGCCTCTATACTCATGCATTTGAGTCCTTGCATACAAACTGCAATCTAACTTAGTATGTAAATAAACTGATAACCTGACCTAGGAGTATGCTTCTGTAACAAATAGCTGAGTTTCAGCCAATCATAGCAGCCATCTTTTGGTCAACCACAGGCAGCCAACTGTTCAAACTGTGTCCAAATAAAGCAAATGCCCAGCTGTAACCAATCCAGCTGTTTCTGCACCTCACTTCCATTTTCTGTACATCACTTTCATTTTTCTGTCCGTAAATGTTATCTAGCCATGTGTCAGCCCTGGAGTTTCTCTGAACCGGTTCTGGTTCTGGGAGCTGCCCAATTCATGAATCATTCTTTGCTCAATTAAACTCTATTAAATTTAACTAAAGTTTTTTCTTTTAGCACTTATATTAAAAAATTATCATGACATTTTTAACTTTGTTACTTTGGATACTTAGAGTTACCCATATAAAAATGACATACACAGATTTTGAAGGTCCAATGCTTTTATTACACTTATGAGAGAGGGGAGGGAGGAAAGACATAAAGGAAGAAAGGAAAGGGAAGGGGAAGAGAGAGAAGACCAGGGAATTAAAAAACTTTAAATCTC
This sequence comes from Indri indri, assembly GCA_004363605.1. NCBI lineage: Eukaryota > Metazoa > Chordata > Mammalia > Primates > Indriidae > Indri > Indri indri. The sequence goes on along the minus strand of RJWJ010012633.1, from coordinate 16,297 downwards.
CAGAGAATAACTTAATCATCTCACGCATCCTGCTAACATTTCTACAACTGAAACTCCAAGTGTTAAACATATCTAATACCCATTTTTGTTAGCCAATATCAAACAATATACAAACATTCAGTCAAATCGGATTAACAGAGACCAGTTTTCTCCCACAGTAACATAAAGCTCAGTGTGGCCTTGGCTGATGTCTGATTTGACACTGTCTTCACCTATTGGCCTTTCCTGGACTTTGACCCCCACACAGTCCTTGGCCTTTGGCCAGGAGGTTGTTTGTAATTATCTGTCCTGCTGCTCCCTGCTTGTCCATTCTTTAAAGAGGGGTTAAATGATGACAGGCAGCCTGTAGGCTGCCCAAGGCTTGTGTTGGGCAGTAGGACATTGATTCAAATTGCCTAAATAGAGTAGTCACGCAAGACTCTCTTCTTAGTGGAACGTTTTTCATCAAATATTTTTTAAAATGTCCTCTACTTCATTATTGAAGCTTCTCATTCGCCCGTCTAGCCATACAGGCATGTGTCTAGGTGCAGTATCTATTGTCTACAACTAACTAGAGCGTGGTGGCTATCCCCACTCCTATGGGCAGTTCTTTCCCCAACATTCAGGGCTACCCACAGCCCATTAAAGCTGGTTTCTAGATACCCCATCATCTGAAAAGTATTCCCTTTCTGTTAGTTGAATAACCATTATTAATAAAACAGGTCATTAATGAGTCAGCCCCAGCCTGAATTATTTGGGCAAGTCATGACTGACTGAATCACTTCTCAGACTTATGACCCACGGATTTGTTGCCAAGGTAAAACAAATGCTTTCTTTTCTTTGTGGCTTTAGGAACAAAGGCTTAGTCAGCTGGAATATGAAGTGAACTAGCAACACAGGTAAAATTTAAAATATTTTTCAATACAAATTCAATTTTTTATTTAAAAGAAATTTCAAATTGTACATTATTGTTTAAAGGCCTTTATGATTTTTCAATGCTTCATTAAGGCTCCTCTTAAGGACCTCCATGTGTTCTCCACCCAACCTCCTACACTCGGATTTCTACTCTTCCAGAACATTTCTCTTCTCCTCTGACACCTAGAATCCTGAGCCATCTGGCCCACCTGTCCAAATCTACCCCATCATCAGGGTCAAATTCACATCACACATCCTCTGAAGCTTTTGCTGATGTTTGCTGCCCATGTTGGTCTTCTCCTTCTCATATTTGTAACAGTCCCATGGAAAGCCCCAGTCAATTCATGCTACTGTTCTCTAATCATACAGGTAAATCTTGGATGAGTTGAATAATTATGAACACATTTGCTTTCTTCATTCTACCTAACCCAACATTCAATACCCTATTATGTATTTATGAAGTTATAGTCAATCACCATATTTGGAACTTTGACATTGAGGTTGCCTATTACTGTGTTAGTCAGAGGAGATTAAGCTACTATGCCAAGAGGAACCTTCGTATGAGGGAAACGCAATGTTCCTAGAAACAAAACATGCCAGATTATTAGCTTATTAATCCAAACTTCCCTAAATATTAATAATAGCTACCATTTACTGAACTTTTTAATTTAAAAAAGAAAAGTGTATAGGGTTATTTGTTTTTTTATTGATGATTTGCTTGAGTTCTTCGTAGATTCTGGATATTAGCCCTTTATCGGATGTACAGTTCATGAATATTTTCTCCCATTCTGTAGGTTGTCTATTTGTTCTGTTAATTATTTCCTTAGCTGTGCAGAAGCTTTTTAATTTAATCAAATCTCATTTATTTATTTTTGTTGTTGCTGTAATTGCCATTGGGGTCTTACTCATAAATTCTTTGCCTAAGCTGATATCTAGAAGAGTGGGCAAAAGATGTGAACAGAAGCTTTTCAAAAGAAGATAGACAAATGGCCAAGAAACATGAAAAAATGCTCAACATCACTAATCATCAGGGAAATGCAAATTAAAACCACAATGAGATATTATCTTACCCCTGTTAGAATGGCTTTTATTAAAAAGTCCAAAAACAATAGATACTGGCATGGATGCAGAGAGAAAGGAACACTTATACACTATTGGTGGGACTGAAAATTAGTACAACCTCTATGGAAAACAGTATGGAGATTCTTCAAAGAACTAAAAGTAGACCTACCATGCAATCCCACAATCCCACTACTGGGTATCTACCCAAAGGAAAAGAAGTCATTTTATCCAAAAGACACCTGCATTTAAATGTTTATTGAAGCACAATTCACAATTGCAAAGATGTAGAATCAACCCAAGTGCCCATCAATTCATAAACAGATTAACAAAATGTGGTATATGCATACCATGGAGTACTACTCAGCCATAAAAAAGGTGAATTAATGCCTTTTGCAACAGTTTGGATAGAACGGGAGACCATCATCCCAAGTGAAGTATCTCAAGAATGGAAAAACAAACACCACATGTACTTGCTATTAAATTGGAACTACACACATGTGCACAGAGGGAAATAAAACTCAGTGGAAATCAAGAGGGGGGAAGGGTAATATTTTCATTTTACAAATGAGGAAATTGAGGCACAAAGGGTTTAAATAGCTTGCCCAGAGTCATAAAGATAGACAAAGGCTAACAGCCAGGAACAAAACTGGGTTTCCCAGGGCTTGGAGCTTATACATGTTTGGGGAGAGAGGATTTTTTGAAGCAAAAGATTTCAAGTATACAAATATAAAATTAGGTAAGAAAGTGAATATTCAGAATGAAAATAAAAAACACAACTAATTACTTGAACCTTAAATATGTGAGTCCTTTTCTTCTGAGAGGGCTTTGGACAATTCCCCTGAAATACTTACATAGAAAACATGTCATGGTTGCCACCTGGCTTCCATCTAGAATACTCTGCTACATGCAAGTGAGGGGGCCTAAGGCTGAATGCCTTAGTGTTAGCTCCTGGGAAATCTGCCTCTGAGCAGAGATGGGATTGGATCTTTTCCAAAGCCCAGATCTCAGGCGCTGTTTTGGATTCACATCTTCCAGAGGACCTAGCACCATGCTCAGCACATATTAGGGAGCCATGCCCCTGTACGCTACCAACCAAAGCCACTCTCTCCCATGTCAAACAGTTACTTTTCTTTATAGTGTCTATTATTACCTACAATTACCTTATTTGTACATTGTCTGTTTCTCCCAAATTCCATGAGATCAGAAACCTTGTCCATCTTTGTTCTTCATTGTACCCTCAATATCTAGAATAGTGCCTAAGCCTGTTCATAGTATCAACAAGTATCTGTTGAATAAATGAAGTAACAAATGTTGGCTGAATGAATAAATTAAAATAATTCAGTTAAAAATAGATCAAAGCTTAGAGAATTCATAATGGAAAATGGTTTAATAATAGAGTTTACAGTATTTGAAATATTGAGTTCACGTAATCTTCTTAAAAGCAAATTTATATTCTACACAAATCATGCATTATGTTCAGCATGTTTTCTTATCAAAATGTTCAATATTTCAAACCCCAAGTGCAATCCATAGTTGTTGAGCAAGAGTTATTTTATCTTTTCCTTATAGCAACCGTAATAGGGTTGCAATCTAAAATAACAATATTCAGAATTATCTTTATTAACATGGTAATCAAAAAATCATAACACGTATGCTTTGGGAATCAACAGACATCTAAAAGAGCTAGCAATGTTAGCTTCTTTTTTTCCCAGTAGTAGCTTCTTTTTAATATTTATAGAAATATAAATTTAGAAATCATTGAGAAATCAAAAAGAAAGAAGAAATGTTTGTTTTCAGACTATGAATCATATGAGAGAATTGCACTAACTCTGTTTTATATTTTTTCATACTGGCCTACTTGAAAGACTATTTCATTTTTTATCCTCATTTCACATTTAATGAACATGATTAAAATTCAAAATAATATAACTTTGTTTTCTCAAAGTTACATAATTGTTATTGATGAAAAATACAGATCACATGAAGTTACTGTCTGAGATAAATATTTGAGGTTAAAATATCTTTTGCTTTCTGTTTTTCTATTAAATATGGCCCAGAAAGCCTCAATATAAGCACAATTAATATTTCATTTGGTAATGGTTCACGTCCCTCTTGACTTTCCAAGCACACCTCTTAGAAAGAAGAAACAAGCCCTTGTTTCTGTTTATTTTGGTTAATAAGATTTCCAAATCTTCATTCAGTGTTGATGAGTTTTAAGAGTATACTTTCAGTATTAATTTATTTATATTGTTGTCAAATATATGGAGTTAACAAAACAACCATAAATCCAATAACAACATGGCAGAAGTAAGTCCTTACCTATCAATAATAACATTGAATGTGAATAGACTAAACACTCCAATCAAAAGACACAGAGTGGCTGAATGGATTAAAAAAAAAAAAAAAACAAGAGCTAACTGTATGTGTCTGCAAGAAACCCACTTCACTTGTAAAGATACACATAGACTGAAAATAAAGGGATGGAAAAAGATATTCCATGCAAATGGAAACCAAGAAAAAGCAGGACTAGCTACACTTCTATCAGATAAAATAGATTTTGAGACAAAAACTGTAAAAGAAACAAAGAAGGTCATTTTATAATGATAAAGGGGTTGATTCAGCAAAAGGATATAACAATCATAAATATATATGCACCTACACTGAAGCACCCAGATATATAAAGTAAATATTATCAGAGCTAGAGAGATAGACCCCAATACAATAATCACTGGAGACCTCAACACTCCACTTTCAGCATTGGACAGATCATCCAGACAGAAAACCAACAAAGAAACATTGGACTTAATCTACACTATAGGCCAAATGAACCTAATAGATATTTGCAGACATTTCATCCAACAGCTACAGAATACACACCCTTCTCTTTAGCTCATGGATCGTTCTCAAGGATAGACCATATGTTAGGCAGCAAAACAAGTTTTAAAAAATTCAATAACACTGAAACTATATCAAATATTTTCTCTGACCACAATGGAATAAAACTAGAAATCGATAATGAGGAACATTGGAAAATATACAAACATATGGAAATTAAAAAATATGCCCCTGAATGACGAGTGGGTCAATGAAGAGTTTAAAAAGGAAATTAAAAAATTTCTCAAAACAAATGAAAATGAAAACACATATCAAAACCTATGGGGTATAGCAAAAGCAGTAATAAGAGGAAAGTTTATAGCAATAAATGCCTACATCAAAAAAGCAGAAAAGCTTCGAATAAACAACCTAATGATGCATCTCAAAGAACTAGAAAACAAGAGCAAACCAATCCAAAATTACTAGAAGAAAAGAAATAATAAAGTTCAAAGCAGAAATAAATGAAACCGAAACAAAAAAATATATAAAATATCAACAAAACACAAAGTTGGCTTTTTGAAAAGATAAAACAAAATTGACACACCTTTAGCCCTGAGAAAGAAAGAGAGAACCAAATAAATAAAATCAGAGATGAAAAAGGAGACATTACAACTTATACTGCAGAACTCCAAAGGATCATTAAGACTACTATGAGCAACTATATGTCAACAAATTGGAGAACCTAGAAGAAAAGGATAAATTCCTAGACACATACAACCTACCAAGATTGAAAGAGGAAGAAATCCAAAACCTGAATAAAGTACTAACAAAAATGTCTCCCATCAAAGAAAAGTCCAGGACTCAATGGCTTCACTGAATTTTACCAAGCATTCAAAGAAATAATACCAATACTTAAACTATTTCAGAAAATCGAGGAAGAGCAAATACCCAAACTGATTCTATGAGGCCCATTTCACCCTGGTACCAAAACCAGATAGAGACACAACAAAAAAGAAAACTATAGGCCAATTCTCTGATGAACGCAGACACAAAAATCCTCAACAAAAATTAAAAAGATTATTCATAATGATCAGGTGGGATTCATCCCAGAGATGGAAGGATGGTTCAACATATGCAAATCAATCAATGTGATACATCACATGTAATAGAACGAAGGACAAAAATCATATGATCATTTCAATTGATGCTGAAAAAGCATTTGATAAAATTCAACATCCCTTCAAGATAAAAACTCTCAAAAAACTAGGTATATAAGGAACTTACTGCAACATAATAAAAGCCATATATGACAGACCCACAGCTAGTGTCATACTGAATGGGGAAAAACAGAAAGCTTTTCCTCTAAGATCTGGAACAAGACAAGGATGCCCAAGGTCACCACTGTTATTCAACATAGTACTGGATGTTCTAGCTAGAACAATCAGAGAAGAGAAAGAAATAAATGATATCCAAATTGGAAAAGAAGAGGCCAAATTATCCTTATTTGAAGACAATATGATCTTGTATCTAGAGAAACCTAAATACTCCACCCAAAACCTATTAGAACTGATAAACAAATTCAGTAAAGTTGCAAGATACAAAATCAATATACAAAAATCAGTAGCATTTCTATATGCCAACAGTAAAAAATCTGAAAAAAGAAACAAGAAAGCAATCCCATTTACAATAGCTACAAATAAAATAAAATACCTAGGAATAAACTTAACCAAAGGAGTGAAAGATTTCTATCATGAAAACTATAAAACAGTGATGAAAGAAATTGAAGACTCAGTGCTTGTCTACAAAAAACATAAATTTTTTTTTAAATTAAAAGAAAAATAAATTGAGGAGGACACAAAAAAATGGAAAGATATTCCATGCTTATGGATTAGAAAAAAATCAATATTGTTAAAATGTCCATATTACACCAAGCAATCTACAGATGTAATGCAATCCCTATCAAAATACCAATGATGTTCTCCACAGAAATAGAAAAACCAATCCTAAAATTTATATGGAACCACAAAAGACCCAGAATAGCCAAAGTCATCCTAAGCAAAAAGAACAAAACTGGAGGAATCACATTATCTGATTTCAAATTACATGACAGAGCTGTACAGATCAAAACATCATTGTACTAGCATAAAAACAGATACATAGACCAATGGAACAGAATGGAGAACCCAGAAATAAAACCACACATCTATAGTGCACTTATCTTCAACAACATGCCAAGAACACACAGTAGGGAAAGGACAGTCTTTTCAATAAATAGTGCTGGGTTCCAGCCTGAGCAAGAGCGAGACCCCGTCTCTACCAAAAATAGAAAGAAATTAACTGGACAGCTAAAAATATATATAGAAAAAATTAGCCGGGCATGGTGGCGCATGCCTGTAGTCCCAGCTACTCAGGAGGCTGAGACAGTAGGATCGCTCGGGCCCAGGAGTTTGAGGTTGCTGTGAGCTAGGCTGACGCCACGGCACTCGCCCCAGGCAAGAGAGTGAGACTCTCTCTTAAAAAATAAATAAATAAATAAATAAATAGTGCTGGGAAAACTGGATATCCACATGCAAAAGAATAAAACTGGACTCTTATCTCTTGCCGTAAACAAAAATCAAATCAAAATGGATTAAAGACTTAAAACTAAGACCTGAAACTATGAAGCTACTGAAAGAAAACATTGGGGAAACACTTCAGGACATTGGTCTGGTCAAGGACTTCTTGAGTAATACCCTCAAAGCACAGGCAACCAAAGCAAAATTGGATAAATGGGACCACATCAAGCTAAAAAGCTTCTGCACAGCAAAGGAAACAATCAACAAAGTGAACCGACAACCTACAGAATGGGAGAACATATTTGCAAACCATTGATCTGACAAGGTATTAATAACCCGAATATATAAGGAGCTCCAACAACTCAATAGGAAAAAAATCAAATAATCCAATTAAAAAATTGACAAAGGGTCTGAATAGACATTTCTCAAAAGAATACATACAAATGGCCAACAGGTATATGAAAAAATGCTCAACATCATTAGTCATCAGAGAAATGCAAACCAAAGATCCAATTGAGATATCATTTCACCCCAGTTAAAATGGCTTTTATCAAAAAGACAGGCAATAATCAATGCTGACCAGAATGTGGAGAAAGGGGAACCCTCATACCCTGTTGGTGGGAATGTAAATTAGGGCAACCACTATGGAGAACAGTATGGAGGTTCCTCAAAAAACTAAAAATAGAATTACCATATGACCCAGCAATCCCACTGCTGGGTATATATCCAAAGGAGGGGAATTCAGTATATCGAAAAGATATCTGCACTCCCATGTTTATTGTAGCACTATTCACGATAGACAAGATTTGGAATCAACCTAAGTGTCCATCAATGGATGAATCGATAAAGAAATTGTATATATACACAATGGAATATTATACAGCCACAAAAAAGAATAAAATCCTACCATTTGCAACAACATAGATAGAACTGGAGAACATTATGTTAAGTTGTTGGCAGATAAGAGACATGTAAGGTTTCAGGAGTTTTTCAGGGCTTTGCCTTGAAGGAAGCTGTGAACATGTTAGTTCACAGATCAAAAGCTGCCTAGCCACAGGAGCACATCTCACCAGTCAGAGGCATATGCAAGACACACCTGTCTCGAGACCTGGAGGCCAGTGCCTGATGCTTGTGTAAGACAGAGCTCGGCATGGGATCACAGGTTAAGGACTGATCAAAGAATGCCAGCCCGGCAGACACCTGCTGCTAAAGACAATTAGCCTTAAGGACAGTTCCTGCTTCTCTCCTGACCACTTGTCTCAGTTAACAAGAAACTAGATAAAGAAATATATAGCCTCTATATTTCTGTTTAGCTTTTCTGCTAATTGACAATTTTATCTTTAACTTGTATACTCAGCTAGGTATTCTTAACTTAGGGCTTAGAAGTTTATCTTAAAAAAATTTTATAACCATTTGCTCAAGTAGATACAGTTAATTAAAGGATCTCTAGAAACTTTTGGAGAGCCATAAAACCTAAACGAATTATCTGTTACATGTAAATCTATAACCACTGGCAACTAATTGCTGCACCAATAAATACTCATGCGAGACTTCACTCATAAATAGCCTCACAGCTCACGGGAATGCTGGAGGACCCCTGACTCCCCCATCACTTTAAACCATTCTTTGTCTCTGTCTCTATTATTTCTCTATGTTTATTATTTCCAAATCTCTTGCGATGATCCTGCCTGGGACCTGTTTTGCTGGGAGCATAGTTAACTCCTGGCATTAAGTGAAAGAAGCCAAGCACAGAAAGCTAAATCTCTCATGTTCTCACTCATATGTGGGAGCTAAATATTAAAAAGTATTGATCTCATGGGGACAGAGAGTACAAAGATGGTTACCAGAGGCTGGGAAGGGTAGCGGGGAGGGGGAATAAAGTAGGGATGGTTAATGGGTGCAACAATATAGTTAGATAGATAGAATGAAAAATACTTGATAGCACAACAAAGTGACTAAAATCTACAATAAGTTAGGGTATACTTTAACGTAACTAAAAGAGTGGAATTGGAATGCTCCTATCACAAAAAAATGATAAATGCCTGAGGTGATGGATACTCCAATTACCCTGATTTAATTAATTCACATTATATAGCTGTATCAAAACATTACATGTACCCTATAAAGGTATATAAATATTAATATTATATATCCTTAATAATTTTTTAAAAATTTTTAATTAAAAAAATGTATAGAGTTAATGGTATTGTAACAATTAACTAACCATCTGAAAAAAGTGTTAGATATTTCACTCCTCACACCAAAATAAATTCTGGCAGGGACTTAAATAGAAAAAAAAAAATCCCACAATAGTGCAAGAAAATATAAGGGACTTATACTTTTTGTAACAGTAGATTAGATAATTCAACCAACTATCCTGCTGATAACAACAAGGCAAAATATCTTTAAATATACACCTACCACAGGACCCAACTATTCTATTACTAGGTCTTTACCCAAGAGAAATAAAAATGTATGTCTACACAAAGACTTTTACACAAATCTTCGCAGTAATTTCAGTTGTAAGAGCCCCAAACTGGAAACAATCCAAATGCCCATCAACAGGTAAATGGATAAACTGTGGGTACAGCTACAAAATGGAATATTACTCAGTATTAAAAAGGAGTGAACTATTGATATATGCAACATAGAAAATCCAAGAGAATTTACAAACTATTAGAATTAAGCAAGTCAATAGAATACAAGATCAACAGACAAAAATCAGTTACTTTTCTATACACCAGCAACAAACAAGTAGCAATAGTAAATTTTAATATGTTTTTCACAAATAATAAATACTATATAGACTGGGTGAAATGGCTCATGGCTATAATTCTAGCAATCTGGGAGGCCAAGTCGGGAGGATTGTTTGAGGTCAGGAGTTTGAGACCAGACTCAGCAAGAGCAAGATCCCATCTCTACTAAAAAAAAATAGAAAGAAATTAGCCAGGCAACTAAAAATAGAAAAAATTAGCTGGGTGTGGTGGCATGTGTCCGTAGTCCCAGCTACTTGGGAGGCTGAGGCAGGAGTATCCCTTGAGCGCAAGAGTTTGAGGTTGCTGGGAACTAGGCTGATGCCACAGCACCCCAAACCCAGGCAACAGAGTGAGATGATGTCTCAAAAAAAAAAAAAATACTATATAGTCCCAAGGACTAAATCTATAATTTGTGTGCTAAATTTTTGTGGAAAAAGTCACAAAACATTGTTGAAGGACACTAAAGAAAACCCAAATAACTGGAGAATTATTCGTTGTTCATAGATGAGAAGACTCATTATCACTAAGAGATCAAGTCTCCCAAAATCAACCTATAAAGTTAGTGTAAATCCCATCAAAATACCAAAAATATTCTTTATGCCAACCTGACAGGCTAATTTTCAAATGCATATGGAAAAGCAAAAAGCCAAAGACAGCCAAAGCCTGCTGAAGAACATACTTGCATATTAAGCTACAGTAATTAATATAACATAATACTGGCGCAGGGATAACCAAGTATATCAATGAGAGAGAAGAGAGAGCCCAGAAACAGAACCACAGTATTAAAAACTTCATAGTTGATGGGGAAAGACTCAACTAATCAGTAAATGGTATTGGACTAAGTGGTTATTCATAAGGAAAAAAGTGAAATTAGATCCTTACCAAATGGCATATATAAGAATAAATGTCAGATTAAATAATTAAATGAAAAAGCAAAACATTAAGGCTTTTAGACTAAAATTTAGGGTAGGGAAGGATTTTTTCACCAAAACACATGAAGTGAAAAGCATAAGGAAAGACTGAATTTAAAAACCTCTCCATATCAAAAGACACCATTAACAAAATGAAACTACAAGCCAGTTGAATGAAAATACTTGCCATGCAACTGGCAAAAGATTAGTATTCGAAATATATAAAGAATTTACATCAAAAAAATAAGAAAAGGAGAATGTCCAATGTTTAAAGTAGAAAATTCTCAGAGGAAAAAGTCTAAATAGTCAATAAAAATATGACAATATTCTCAATTTTGCTTGTAGTTAAGAGAATGAAAAATAAAGTAACACTAAGATATAATTTCACTCCTGTATACACACTGGCAAAAACCACTCTGGAGAGTAATTTTCCCATAAACATGGATATACCTCACAGGTAAGCAATTCTCCTTCTAGAGAAAGTCTTGCCCATGTGGACACAGACACACGCAAGAATAAATTGGGGAGCACTGTTTGTTAAGAACAAAAAAATTGGAAACAACTGAAATGCCCATCAACGAGAGAAAAAAAATGAATAAATTGTGGTATGTCCATACAATTGAATGCTATTCAGCAATCAAAATGAAAAACGAGAGCTACATATGTCAGCATGGATAAAATTTTTAAAAAAATATGTAGTGTAGGAAGAGTAGGTTGAAATAACACAGAATTATAACACTTATAAGAAGTTTAACGGCCTGTAAAACAATATTATAAAAACCTTATGGACAAATACATGTACAGTAATAGTATAAAACATGCTTGGAGATGATAAGCATCGAATTTAGAACATTAATGATTTCTAGGGAGAGGAATGGGTCAGAGTGGAGTTCACTATATTTGTTAGCTTTTACTTTTTAATGAAGCAAGATAAGAAGCAAACACAGCAAGATGTTATGATTGTGTAAAGTTGTGTGATATGGACACAAGTAGTGTAGGGGAGGCAAAATTTTACCACCACTCTCTTAGCGTTTTCCGGCTGGGCCTGGGAATTAGATGGACAGGAGACAGACCAACAGGAGAAAAGCATTTGAAGTTACTGAACACAAGTTCTACTTGGCAGGGGAGCCCGCGTGAGGAAATTAAGACCCACAGATGCAGTTAGAACTGAACACATATACTGAATTGGACAAAGAGCAGTAAACTACGAAAATGTGACAGGGCAAGGGGGCTTGGGTAAAGAAGTGCACAAGAAGATAAGGGTTAGTTTAACAAGGTTTGTTTGTACTGATTTCCCGTGGTCTCAACTTCCTGTTCTTGATGATAAGAATGATACTTTCCTTCTGGTACAGGAAGGACATCTTTCACATGGGAATTTCATTTCTTGCTTTTAAGAAACAGAAGGAAGGTCCGAGTGATCTTCTTGTACCTGCTGTTTTTCATGTGCCTTTGACTCAGAATGGTCAGTATATCAGAGCAATATATTTTGGGGTGACATGTTCTTAATTCCTTCCAGTTACTATGACATTGCACTATATACTTTTTTGTATGTTTAAAGTATTTCTTAGTTTCAAAAAGAAAAATTTGCATACACAAATACTATTTGTCTGGTGACAGAAGTAGTGTTGGGGAAATAGACAGAGACCTGAGTAACCAAGACATTAATGAATGAGGTGAATGAATACATGTAACCAGGAAGGGTGGCTGGCAGCAACAAAGATGGCTTTTACCACCATTGTCTCATGGCATGTGCTTCACAGGGTCTGGATGGAAAAAGGAGCAGCCTGTTATCAACACTAAATTTAGACACCATTCTTTTTATTTATAAGAAGAGTTTTCCCAGTCCAGGAACCATCAAAGGTCTTTACATAGGCAATCAACCTTGCTAGCTTGGGGCCCAAATAAAAGATCTCTGTTGACAGAGATTTCTGCTCATGGCCATGGGGCATGGCAGTGCTCCTAAAATTGTGGTTGATGGCTCAATAGCCTGAAATTTCCAACTTAAGTCAGTGGTGAAGGAGCATGCTGTGGCAGTGCTGCAAGAAAGAGATAATTGGATTCTGTTCTTCTGGATTCATTCCAAGGGAGACATGGAAATCCTCTCTGAGAGGGAATGAACCTGAGCCAGTCTGATTATAAGAACATTTAGCATTTTCAGTAGAGTCAAGTGAAACTCTGAGTCCCACCCAGCAGGAGAGCTCATTTCCAGCAGAGCACCCCCCACCCAAAATTTGAATTTGGTATTGTCTAGTAACATTTTGCCAGGACTTGTTCATATTTCTTGGTTTCTACTGATTTTATCCACACTATATAAAGTATATTCCAAACATCAGTTAAAACTGCATTTTTGATTTACTAGAGGTAGAAGATACCAACAATGACCTTTACAAAAAATCCTGGAACACAGAGTGACCTCATCAGCACTTTAAACTGAGTAGAAGTTTTAAACTAAGTAGAAGTTTTAAACTAAGTAGAAGTTTTAAACTTTTTTGTGGTATTTTATGGGTGTGCACAGCTAACAGGCCTACTAACAGCCAAGGAAACAATAGAATTATAGCATCTCAGGGTAAAAAGAAACTTACCTCATTGTCTAGAGAAAACGAATATTCATCAAAGATGTAATAAGCCTCAGAACCATTGACATTGTTTTACTAAGATTTGGGAAAGATGTAGGTGTAACACTAAGTCTAAAGATTATGTAAGCTCAAAGGATCAAAACATTACAATACTGTTTCATCCACTAAGATTTAGGGGGAAAGGTTGATGTGGGCCATTTTTAGAAAATCTATAGTTAAGTAGCTACAAACAGGGATTTCTTGAAATAATTTAGAACATTTGTTGGGGCTGCACTGTTAGAAAATGTTCAAAGATTGTAGCAGAAAGAAGAAAAGAAAGGGGTTTGGAACAAGAGTACAGGAGGGATGGGTACAGGAATATGAAATTGTCCAAGCCAGGAAGAGAGAACCAGGCTTATTAACAAGAAATTTAAATTTAGTATAGAAAACATAATCCAAGAAAACATACAAACATATAATGACTTTTTGAGGTGATAAGACCTTCTTTTCAAATTTACTCTTAATACATTTGTATTACTATTAAAAGGGACTAGAGTCAAAACAAACAATGTCAATGATTCCATGTAGCTTTACAGGCTGAAATTAAAATCTATCTAAAAGAGCAAAAGACCAAGAATGAGTCAGTACAAATTTTAAGTCGAACAAGTAAGGCTTTCTACTCATATGTTAGGACTTGTTATAAAGTTACATTAATTATTAAATAAAAGAGTGTGGTATTTCTTTGGGGTTAGACTAACAAACCAATATTAAGAAATACAAAATGCAGGACTTATCCATGCAACTGTGGAAATCTGAAATATGACAGAGGTGCCATTGCATTCCAGTCTAGGAGAAGGGATGAATTTGTTCATCCCTAATAATAACAAATATTATTAAGACAATTAATTATCTAAGCAGAAAAAAAACCCCACAGATTCCTGTCACACATCACTTGGAAAAGTAAATTCCAGGTGAATTAAAGAACTAAGTGTAAATCCTAAACCTTAAAACTTTTAGAAGAAATTATAGACTGGCTGCAGTGGCTCATGCCTGTAATCCTAGCACTTTGGGAGGCCGAGGCAGGAGTATCGCTTGAGATCAGGAGTTCAAGATCAGCCTGAGCAACAGCAAGACACTGTCTCTACAACAAACACAAAAATTAGCCAGGTGTGGTGTCACATGCCTGTAATCCTAGCTACTTGGGAGGTTGAAGAAGGAGGATTGCTTGAGCCCAGGTATTGGAGGCTGCAGTGGGCTATAATCATGCTACTGCACTCCAGCCTGGGTGACAGAGCAAGACTCCATCTCTAAAAAAAAAAAGTCAGTGAATTTGAAGATGGGACAATGGAAATTATCTAGTCTGAGGAACAGAAAGAAAAAAGATTGAAGAAAAGTGAACAGAGCCTGAGGGACATGTTGGATACCATCGAGCAGACTAACACATGCATTGTGGGAATTCAAGAAGAAAGAGTGAAAAGGGTAGAGAAAATGTTTGAAGAAATAATGGCTGAAAACTCCCAAAATTGATAAAAGCTATGAATATAAATATCCAATAAGCTCAACTAACTCCAAGTAAGATAATCTCAGAGACCTACAGTGAAACACATTATAATCAAACTTTCAAAAGACAAAGAGAGAATCTTGAATGCAACCAAAGAGAAGTGATTCATCCCATACAAGAGATCCTCAATAAGTCTATCAGCAGATTTCTCATTAGAGACGAGCCCGGCAGGCAATGGGCTGATATAGTCAAAATGGTAAAAAACAAAACAAAACAAAAAAACCCTGTCAGCCAAGAATCCTATGTCCAGCAAAACCATCCTTTAAAAAAGAGAGAAACTAAGATATTCCCAGATAAACAAAAATTATGGGAGTTAGTTACTGCTAGAACTTCCATGCAAGCTGTGCTCAAGGTAAAAAGTTCTGCAAGGTGATATTCCCAGATAAACAAAAGTTATGAGAGTTACTTACTGCTAGAACTGCCATACAAGCTATGCTGAAGGTGAAAAAACCTGCAAGGTCAAATGAAAGAACACTAAACAGTAAATCAAAGACATATGAAAAAATGAAGATCTCAATTAAGGTAAGTCCATGGGCAATTATAAAAGCTAGTATTATTATAATAAGTTTGTAATTCCTTTTTGTTTTCTACACGATCTAAGAGACTAATATAGTTTATTTTAAAAAGTACTAGTTTAAAAACTTGTATTATTGTAACTTTGGTTTGTAACACCACATTTTGTTCTCTACATAATTTAAGAGAGTAATGCATTTAAAAGAATAATTAATTACATTTTAGGGCACAAAATGTATAAGGATGTAATTTTGTAACATTAACAACGTAAATGGATAAGAATGGAGCTCTAAAGGAGCAGAATTTTTGTGTTATTGAAGTTAAACTAGAATAAATTGAAAACAGAGTGTTATAACTTTAGGATGTTAAATATGATCCCCAGGATAACCACAAAGGAAATAGCTACAGAATATACACAAAATGAAATGAGAAAGGAATTTAAACATTTCACTACAAATAAAATCAACTAACCACAAATAAGACAGTAATGCAGGAACTGAAGGACAAACAAAGCTATAAGACAAATAGAAAACAAATAGCAAAATTACAGAAGTAAGTCCTTCCTTAACAACAATTACTTTAAATGTAAATGTATTACACTCTCCAGCCAAAACACAGAGATTAGCAGAATGGATGAAAACACATGTACCAACTATATGCTGTCTACAAGAGACTC
>RJWJ010012632.1:27388-41818 GCA_004363605.1 Indri indri | reverse complement strand
CTTAAACTCCTGGCCTAAAGGGATCCTCCCACCTTGGCCTCCCAAAGTGGTAGGATTACAGGCGTGAGCCACTATGCCCAGCCAGATTTTTATTATTTGAGGTAGTTCCATTCTATAAAGTTGCCACTAACACTGAATTTGCCAATACTGAACCATTGCTCCTAGGGGAAATTCAAGGTTAGGCTCATGTGATTCTCTGCATTTTTTAAAACTGGTCAAGAGATAATATTGTTTTATGTGTATTTCTGTTTAAAGATACCTTATCTTTAAAATATTATTGATTCATTAACCTTAAACCCACGGCTAAAAGCACTATAACTCATGCCTGAACTAAGCTTACCTAACATGCTTTCTCCATAAGACACATCGCAGACTTTTTGTCCTTAGGAATAGACAGCACGTTAGCGTGACACTTAGGGGCCATTTTAACAGTGAAATCACCAAAAAAGAAAAAAAAAAAAAAAGCACAAAATTAAAAAATATGCGGCGCTAAATAGATCATGAAAAGGGCATTTGTTTGAGAGATGAAACAAGAAGGTAGAGCGTTACTTTGTTTGACCACGGATGGGAACATGCATGTCAGGTGAATCAAATTTTTTGCCATTCTGTGCATGTCTATGACTGACCCCAAAAGAACTGTAGGTATTTATTTTGGGGTTAGAAATAAATTTTAGCAAGTAGGCAAATTC
This sequence comes from Indri indri, assembly GCA_004363605.1. Taxonomy (NCBI): domain Eukaryota; kingdom Metazoa; phylum Chordata; class Mammalia; order Primates; family Indriidae; genus Indri; species Indri indri. Next base: position 41,129 of record RJWJ010012632.1, on the reverse strand, counting down.
ACAAATACGCAATCTACAAATAATGAGGACTGACTGTGCTGCTGTGTTCATTTGCTTTGGATGACTCTAAGGCAAAGTTGCTCTGATTTTTTTTTTTTTTTTTTGAGATGGAGTCTCCCTGTGTCACCTGGGCTAGAGTGTCGTGGTGTCAGTCTAGCTCACAGCAACCTCAAACTCCTGGGCTCAAGGGATTCTCCTAACTCAGCCTCCGGAGTAGCTGGGATTACAGGCACATGCCACCATGTCTGGCTAATTTTTCTATTTTTAGTACAGAAGGGGGTCTCACTCTTGCTCAGGCTGGTCTTGAACTCCTGACCTCAAGCGATCCTCCCGCCTGAGCCTCCCGCAGTGCTAGGATTAGAGGAGTGAGCCACTGAGCCCAGCCAAGCTCTGATTTTAAAGCTTATAAGCCAATTCTTATCTGCAGGTATTATAAATACCACTTATGAGCTCCATAAATCACCTCAACTTTGCTTCTAAGTACAGTTCTCTACAAGGTAAAGATGCTCTAGGCCAAAATCTTCTGTCAAGTCTAGCAGAGAGAGAGAATGTCAAAGAGAATTCAATGTATCTTCTTAAAGCAATGCTAACATTGCAGTGTTAATTGGAGTTTACACCTGGTTTCAAGAGGAGGTCTTACTCAACGTCACCCACAGTGAAGACTTACAAGAAGCTGTACATATTCAGACATGCAAGACTACTACTACCAAATAATTGTGCCTATGCTTGGGCTGTTCTGCTGCTGCAAACAACCCAGGCACACAGACAGGTCAGCACAACCTAGAAATTCTGCCACATTTCCGTACTCAGCCCTTTCTTCTTGTCTTCAGACTAGCTGCCAAATATTCTTTCGTCTTCTCAAATATCCAACTATAACATTTATCCTTTATTCTCAGTACCTTACTTCACAGAAAAAACTAAAATCATCAGTTGGAAAATTTTTTTTTCAACTTCTTGACACTAAAACCTATAAACTTACCCACATCCATCCTCTCCTCTTTCCCTCCTATTTTAATGGAAGAGAGAAGACACTCTCTCTTCCCATCTAAATCTAATCCCTCCACCAGTGCTCTGGAACAAATTCTCTCTCACCTTCTTGGGGAATGCACTCTATCAATTACCCACTCTCACTCCTGTTTCTTCAACTTTTCACCCTCTACTGGCTTCTTTCCATCAGCATAGAATAAGTTCAGTTTCCCCCAACCCTCCCAAAGCAAATCTTGCACCTTCCTCTTTCAGCTACTGCTCTCTGCACTTACCTTCACAGCCAGACTCCTTGGCTTTCTAAACTCACTACAGTACATCTCTGATTTTGCTGAACAGCTAGGATCCCAGGCATGAACCACCACACCCGCCTAATGTTTTTTATTTTTAGTAAAGATGGAGTCTTGCTGTATTGCCCAGGCTGGTCTTGAACTCCTGGCCTCAAATGATCCTCCCACCTTAACCTCCTGAGCCACTATGATGAAAGGTGTGTGCCCCACTCCAATTCTTTACTTCCTATTCAGTCCTCGATCTATTACTCCTGTCAATCCACTGAAACTATTCATGCCATGGTTACTATGTCCTTGTTGTTAAATCTAACGGATACTGCTCAGGATTTTGATGTAGTTAACAGCTCATCCTTTAAAAGACTCTCTTCCCTTGGCTTTTCTGCCATTATACCCACCTTTCCTTTGATCTCCAAGATACCTTCATTCTCAATCTCCTTTGTAGCTTCTTTTTCTAGTCCCTCAAATGTTAGAGTTCTTGAAGATTCTACTCTAGTCTCTGTTTCCTTTTCACTCAAAACTTTCTCTTACCCAAATCACAGTTTTATTTACTATTAATGTGCAGGTAATTTCCCAAACTCTGTATCTAATACCTCTCTCTGAGCTTCAGTTCTAGACAATAGCCTACTAGATGGCTTCAATCTATGATGTTCCCCTAGGCCAGCTCCATCTTAACATATTTAAAATGAATTGCTTGCTTTTTTCTAATAAGGGAGATAGATAAAAAATAAGTAAATAGATGAAATAATTAAACTTATGGCAAGTGCTATAAAGGAAATGACCAAGAAGCTAAATAAAGCATAAAAGGAAAGTATAAACTATCTTAGCTAGAATAATAAGGAATTTTAAGGTGGTAACATTTGAGCTAGAACTAGCTGGATGAGAGGAAGGATGAAAGAAAGCAAGTAGCAATTGCAAAGACCCTGATGTATGAAAGAACTTACAGCATGGTTAAGGAATAGAAGGACGACTTATATGGCTGGAATTTAGTGAACGAAAGGGATAATAAGGTTGCAAAGACAGGTAAAGACCCTAATTTGAAGGGCCTTATAATCTAAGGTAAATAATTTGGATTTTATTCTAAGTGTAATGGGGATTACTAAAGGATTTTAAGCAAGGGAGTGACATGAACCAATTTATATCTGCTGCTGTGTGAGAAGTGGATTACACATAGTCAAGAAAGGAAGACCAATGAGAAAGCTGATGCAGTAGGTCAAGTGAAAAATGACAGTAAACTACAGGAGGCTGATAGCAATGAAGACGGAGGAAAGCAGACATATTTGAAGTAACTTTGAAGGCAGAACTCATAAGACTTGCTACTGGATTGGATGTAGGAGGTTAAAAAAAATAATGACTTCAATTTTAGTTTGAACAACTGGATTGAAGGTGATTTACTAAGATGAGAAATACCTGGGTGGGGTGAAAGAGAGAAAGTTTTGTGGGAGAAAGCAAAAGTTCCATTATGGACATGTTAAGCTTGGAATATCTATGAAACATTTATGGGGATATGGTACGTATATAGATAGGTAGTTATGACAGTCTAGAGTTCAAATAAGAGGTCTATACTGGAGGCAATTTGACTGGAAGCTGTCAAGCTCATGGTGGCAGATTTGAGTTTTCCAAAATTCTAATTTTTACTTGAAAGCTTGAATTTTATCATGACAACAAATACTGTCAGTTTTTCTTGAAGTGACAGGCTCGCTTTATTCATTTTCAAGAAAATATCTGCCAAATGCCCAAGTCTGAATAACTGTGGCTTATCGGTGAGTTGTTCTTTCAAGTGAAAGTGGTATACCATTAAAAAAGAAAGAGGCTAGTTCAGTTTGCAACTCAATCACATGAGTATTTTCTCTCAAGACAACCATCACACTTCAGCATGCGGCCAAAGTGCTTTATGTGTACTTCCCAATTCATTAAAAAAAAAAATCTCTATTCCAGGGTTGATATTTAATAAAACTAATCATTTTAATGGCTTCATCAAGGACATTCTAAGTGAAACTGTGAAAAAGATTTTAACCGCAAGTGCAGGCCAATGAAGAATACAATGATAACTAACGGTTATTAGATTAATGGCTTATCTATCATTGTGTATGTACCATTAGTGCAAAATGTCAACATGATAGAAAAGGCAAACATCTCAGTATTATTATGGAAATCGTTTTGACCTCACTGACCCTGTGAAAGGACATCAAGGACCCTTAGGAGTCCATAGACCACATTTTGAGAACCACTGCTTTATAAGGTACTGGGAGATCATTTTGAGGTCTGGAGATAAAGGCTGTGCAAGCAAAGGGGTGTCTCAGAAAGGTCCACGACCTCTACCATTGCCAATGGGGATTTCCTTTTCACCCTCTCTTTTTATTCAGGGGCTTTTTGAGGTCAAAAGTATTTTCATAATAATACTAAAATGTCATTTGTCTTTTTCACTTTTCATTCTCCCATGAGCATAGAGTGGAGTTTTCTGAGCATAGAGTGGAGTCTTCCAGAGGCTATATGATGTGTGATAATGTCATCACTGTGCTGGTTAATGGAATGTGTGTTTATATATTTTTGTGTTTTCTAAAATTTTCCAAGGAGATTGGTTAGAGTATAAATAAAACTCATTTCAGCTCATTACTACTTCTGTGCTCCTACTATCTTCAGCTATACCTACTATAATCTCTGTAACTTCATTATCATCCAATAAATTGTTATTTTTAAATCCAAAAGTGTTTCTTATGCCTATTCGGAAACACAAAAAATAAGTACATATTATTGACCTGTTTCAAAATAATACTCAAAAATTTTTTCAACTTTTATAAATTTAAAAATTTTATTTAAAACTATTAGAATTTAATATTCCAAAACAAAAGAAAATTTATTTATACTATTTTGTATATTTATGGATGAATCATTTGCTTTTAAAAAGGAAATTAGAAAATTCAGAGTTCTCTGAACTTATGAAAGAGAAGAATCTCCTCCAGAGAACTATGAAAATTTATAAATAAAAAATGAAAATATAATGAAATATATTTCCCTCAGATTTATAGCTTATAATAACATACCTTATTTTGTCTTATGCAACAGAATATTCCTAAATAGTATGCTGCCAGTTAAGTTATAGCATCATTTTGAGACTAATCTTTTATACTTCAAAGAAAAAGGAATTAAACATGTTTAAAAAAAACCAAAGATGAACTCTTTAAAATGTGTCACACAACATAAAGACTAACTCATGCACAAAGATGAAATGACCTCAGATCACTGCTTAGATGGCAGTCAAAAACTGAATAGAACAGAAAGATAAACCTTTAGGATTAGAGGTAGAGTCTACTTAGGAGTTGTATAAGTTGTTGAAGTAATTAGTAGACAGCAAAGGGGCCTGAAGTTCTAATAAGAATCTCCTTTAATTCTGTTTCAGACAGGTACCTAACAAGGAGAGAAAACAAAAAATCCATGTGACCCTTCTCTGTGGGAATTCCAAACCTACAGAGAAACAATGCAGCCAGTGTAATCCAACAGCCCGGAAATCCAGTGGTTGAGACATTAGTTTGAGCTGCCTTGCTTTTCTTTCTTTCTTTTCTTTACTGTCAATCAAACAATGGAAGCTAAGGGCGTTGAGAAAGAAATCACTGCTATGGGGTTTATGCAACAAAGTAATCATGGGGGAGAACTGGCTCTTAGTTCTGATAATCAACAATTCTATTGAACTTCTTATCTACTGGTTCCACACCTCCCTGTGGAATCCAAGGAACCTAGTCTCGTTATAGAAAAGTGAGCTCTAACCCTTATCCCTCCAATAAGGCCATTCAAGTCCAACGAGGCCCTTCAAGTCAAGAAAACTGAATCCTACCTTGCTGACTAACCAAGTGCAACGAAGGGCCATTTTCTTAAAGCAGCCACCAAAATTATCAAGGATATTCTGTTTGAAGGGTAACAGAAAGGCTCGGCTCTCAAAAGTGGGATTTGAAGGTTATCATTGTGCCAACAAACACTTGGAAAAAAAAAAAAAAAAACCAGCATGTGATGTTTTTCCAGCTATAGCCTGTTTGGGAGTGCTAGATTTCTCCACAGTAAAAGTTCTTACTTTTGAAAATATTATTTGGGAAATCTCTGAATAGACGACTGTTTAGAATTTCCAGATCATCTATTACAGTGACTAACGTGTCCCTAGCGGTAATCAAGTTTGCTTCAAACTTATTAGCTCAGTAAGTAATACGTTTGAAGCAAACTTGATTACTTACTGAGAAAGCATAATTAAGAAATAAACAGCACATATCCCAAGAGGAACATCTAGGATGGCAGTACTCTGCTTATAATACCCTGTGTATCAAATTAAAACATGGAGGGAGGCCAGGCGCTGTGGTTTACACCGGTAATCCTAGCACTCCGGGAGGCCGAGGCAGGCGGATTGAGCTCAGGAGTTCGAGACAAGCCTGAGCAAGAGTGAGACCCAGTCTCTACTAAAAATATAAAAATTAGCCAGTCATTGTAGTGTGCGCCTGTAGTCCCAGCTACTTGGGAGGCTGAGTCAGGAGGATTGCTTGAGCTCAGGAGTTTGAGGTTGCTGTGAAATAGGCTGATGCCACAGCACTCTACTTAGAGCAACAGAGTGAGACTCTGCCTCAAAAAAATAAAATAAAATAAATAAATAAATAAATAAAACATGGATGGATAAAGAATAAAGAATCAAACAAGGCAGCTCAAGACCTCACTCATGTGGAAAGAAGGAGGGAAAGAAGAGCAATATCTGAACACATGCAATATGTGTACAAATTAAAATCGGCAATTAGCATCCTAAAGTAAACATGAAGGAAATGACCATGAGCACAATCAAGATTGTAAATGGGTGGAGTTGAGGAATACATTCCATCAAAGGAGTTCAAGCTTCAGGTCTCAGCTCAATTGTGACCTCTTCAAGGTCTTCCCTGATGTTCTTACCTAGCCTCATTATTACCTTATTTTATTTTCTTTGATTACTTACCGCTATCTGAAACTACTTATTTATTTTGTTGTTTTCCCATTCTAGAATTTAAGCTTCAAGAGAACATTATGTGAACTCAGCATAATGCCTGATATATTCAGATACTCAATATATATTTATAGACAATAATATGCAGCTTCTACCATGGAAAGCCTAATAGTTCAGTAGCAAAAGAGATTACAATAACAAGCAAAGAGCTGGGGGAACACAGCTCTACACCTGTGGGATCTGGGAAGGCTGCACTGGAGAAATAATACTGGATTTGGGTCTTGAAGAAATAAGTTATACCGAACTCCTTAAGGCTTCAAAACTGTCATGGGGCTTCGCATTTTGCCTTTAATAACAATAAGAAAAAAAGTACTATATTTATTGAATGCTTTCTGCATTCCAAATACCATGTTGTTTTGGCATGTATTATCTCATTTAATCTTTATAATAACCCTATGTGGTAGGTGCTTTCATTATCACCATTTCCCAACTGAGGAAACAAGTATCGACAGGTGAAGTGACTGACACAAGATCACAGCTAGTAAGACACAGAGCTAAAATCCTAATCCAGGCACCTTTATCTGAAATGCCCTTACCCTAACATGCTTGCTGAATGTTCTAACCTTATTAACCCTGAACTACCTTGTAGGTCAAGAATCCCATCCTCTATAAAGCATTTTTTTTTTTTTTTTTTTTTTTGAGACAAGAGTCTCACTCTGTTGCCCTGGCTAGAGTGAGTGCCGTGGCATTAGCCTAGCTCACAGCAACCTCAAACTCCTGGGCTCAAGTGATCCTACTGCCTCAGCCTCTCGAGTAGCTGGGACTACAGGCATGCGCCACCATGCCCGGCTAATTTTTTCTATATATTTTTAGTTGTCTGATTAATTTCTTTCTATTTTTAGTAGAGACGGGGTCTTGCTCTTGCTCAGGCTGGTGTCGAACTCCTGAGCTCAAACAATCCGCCCGCCTCGGCCTCCCAGAGTGCTAGGATTACAGGCGTGAGCCACCGCGCCCGGCCTTATAAAGCCTTTTGAAACAAAAGGTAAAAATGACCACAGTATAGATTTGGGACAAATGACTCTGACTAATTGGGTTGTGCAATGGTGTGAATAACCAAATGTACAACTGAGTCAAAATGTGCAGGTTGAAGTCTAGGTCATAATTCTAATTTAGGAAAATCAGTCAAGTAACAGATAATGATCAATACTGATCAAGATAATTCTTATTAGGGTAGAACTACAACTCACAGGGTTATATCTACTTTCTCCCCTTTTCATAAAACAAAGCAGAGAAAAGAATTTGAGATGGGTGAGGTTTTACAGAGATGTCACCTCTGCCTCACAGGATCACCAGAACATCTTTCACAGCCCTATCTCATTAGTAAGGTAGCTACATGTCTGGTAAAAAAAAATAAAGCATAGGTATTCAGTATGAAATCAGGCTGGCATACACTCTTACACTTGTATTTCATCCCTTGGTTCAGATTTACGTCTCTGCCTAAAGATTACTCTTAGCATAAGGTTTTTCTTTATGACAATGTTTCTAATTTTTAAAGTCCATACATAGCAAATCTAAATAGAATCAAAACATTTTCAAGATGAAGGGAACCTCTCTGAAGATCAATTACTTCATTTTACAGGTAAGAAATTGAGACCCAGGGCATTTAAATTACTTATCCCAAACATGGTATAATTAGAAAACACTTGGATCCAGAAAAGACAAAAGTTAAAGGAAAAAATACCAGCCACAGTCTCTTCCTAGGTATAAAAAGAAGACTGCCTGACATCGGAGTTATTTTCTGGTGGAAGGAAACATAAAATAGCAAAAAAGCTTAGGTTAGTATGTCTTTTAGGGCCATGGGACCCTCCTTAAAAATGTGATGAGTCACGGACCCTCTCTCTAGAAAGTGTGGAATAAGCATATCCTTACACAAAGTTTGGTACACAATTTCAAAGCGTTTGTAGACCTATACAGGTTGACGATCCTTGCTAGGGTAAGAAAATAAATCCTGGGAACCCTCCAAACAGAAATTATGGAATTGGAGGGAAAAGGGCAAGAGCAAAGGCTGTCATTTAGTATTATACACTCACTATATGCAAGGCAGTATGTTAGATTATATACATGACTCACTTAATTCACATGACAATCCTATAATACAGGTTTGTTTAAATCTGGATTTTATTTTTTTATGTGTTCATTTGTTTTTAATTATGGCACAAAGTTCAAGAGATATAAAGAGTATACTGTGAGAAGTCTTTCTACCCCTTTCCTTCAGCACCTGAATATCCTCTCTAGAGGGAAATCCTACTTGTACGCTAGCCTTTGCGTAAAGGCATATGTATGTGCAGGTGGTGGCGGTACTCTGTTTCTTTTTCTACACAATGGTAGCATGCCTTACATATAGCCCTGCATCCAGCTTTCCATGCGACATTATCTGCAAGACTTTCCCTGTTGGCATATATAGAGCTGCCTCACTCTTTTTAACTTCTGCACATTGTTCTGTTTTATAGATATACCAATATTCATTTAACCAGGCCCCTACCAATGGACATTTAGATTGCTCCTATCTTTTGCTATCTGTTTATTGACATGATATAATGCTGTAATGAATATTCTTCTACGTATATTTTACACATGTATGAGAACATCTGTAAGATAAATTTCCAGAAGTGTTATTCTTCTCCTTTACAGGCTTTTTTGTGTACATAGGTATAACCAAAGATCCCTCTCCCATCTTTTCAGAAATTGTTTTGGAATCCATAGGAGAAGGAGGCCTTGGTACTTAAAGTTTGGATTAATACTCTATGTAGTGTCTATTTGAAAAGCTTTCAAGTATGAAGCAGTGCTTGGGTGTAAATGTAAACAAGGTAAAGAATACAACTGAAAGGAGATTCAAACATTCCTTAGGATATTTTTACTGTTCTAAGTAATAGTTTTTACTAAATGCCTTTTAATTATTGGGGCTGGCTGTTTCCCCTCATCATTTCTCCCCCTGATGATATAAAAATCCAGACATTTACATCTCCACACTCATTAGGCTATAATTCTATGAAATTATAGTGAATGTAATCATTCACTATCACTGTAAAAAAAAAACTTGACAGACACCAGGCACTGTGGCTCATGCCTATAATCCCAGCACTTTGAGAGGATGAGGTGGAAGGATCACTTGAGGCCAGGAGTTTGAGACCAGCCTGGGTAACACAGCAAGATCCAGTCTCTAAAAATAAATAAATAAATTAGCCGGGCATGGTGGCATGCACCTGTAGTCCCAGCTACCTGGGAGGCTGAGGTGGGACGATCACTTGAGCCCAAGAGCTCGAGGTTGCAGTGAGCTATGATCAGATCACTGCACTCCAGCCTGGGTGACAGAGTGAGACCCCGTCTCTAAACAAATAAAAAAACTTGGCAGATCTGAAGAAGGTGGTGGTGAAGGTGAGGAAGGGAAGCAAAACTTTCGCATGAAGCAGCAGCAAGCTATAAGTGAAAATAAAGTCCCATAAATCCTAGACTAGAGGATTTGTTCAGTGATTTCAATTTAGACCAGTAGTCCTGAGTTACCTGACTTGTCTCCATGCAGTTTCTTATTACAGTTGTTCTGTTTTTTAAAACAGACTTTATTTTTCAGAGCAGTTTTAGATTCACAGCAAAACTGAGTGGAAAGTTGGGGAATTCCTACATAGCCTCTCCCCTCACACAGGCACAGCTTCCCCCACTATCAACAACCTGCACGAGAGTGGTACATTTGTTAACAGTCAACTGATGAAGCTACATTGACACATCATTATCACCCAAAGTCCACAGTTAACATTCGGTAGTGTATATTCTATGGATTTGGACAAATATATGTAATTATACCATTATAGCATCATACAGAGTAGTTTCACTGCCCCCAAAATGCTCTCTGTGCTCTATTCATCCCTCCCCTCCCTGACCTCTGGCAACCACTGATCCTTTTACTGTCCCCACAATTTTGCCTTTCCCAGAATGTCACATAGTTAGAATCATACAGTATATAGCCTTTTCTGATTGGTTTCTTTCCCTTAGTAATACGCATTTAAGGTTCCTCCCTGTCTTTTCATGGCTTGACAACTCATTTCTTTTTAGTGCTGAATAATATTCCATTGCTTGGGTGTTCCACAGTTTATTTACCCATTCGCCTACTGAAGGACATCTTGGTTGCTTCCAAATTTACAATAAATTACAAATATAGCTGCTATCAACACCTGTGTACAGGTTTTAGTGTGGATGTAAGTTTTCAACTCCTTTGGGTAAATACTGAGGAGAGCAATTGCTGGACTGTGTGGTAAGAGTATGTTTGGTTGTGTAAGAAACTACCAAACCGTCGTCCAAAGTGACCGTACCATATTGCATTTCCATCAACAACAAATCAGAGTTCCCACTGCTGCACATCCTTGTCAGCATTTGGTATTGTCAGCATTCAGAACTTTGGCCATTCTAACAGGTGGGTAGTGGCATCTCACTACTGTTTTAATTTGCACTTCCCTAATGACATAATGATGTTGATCACCTTTTCATACACTTATTTGCCATCTGTTTATCTTCTTTGGTGAGCTGTTCGTTCGTGTCTTTTACCCATTTTTATTTTCTTATGGTTAAGTTTTAAGAGTTCTTTTTACATTTTGGATAACAGTTCTTTATCATATAGGTCTTTTGCAAATATTTTCTCTCAGTCTGTGGTTTGTCTTCTCATTCACTTGATACAATTTTTTTAACAGCTAAGAAAATTGTGGCTCAGAAGTTTATTCCAGGCATATAGTAGAAAGTAGCAAAGACAGGACTTAAACTCTGCTCTTACCACCATTCCATTTGTACTTCCTAGCACTTACTTGAAAAAGGAGACAGAATATTGAAGGAGGAAAAAAAAAACAAAAAACCACCAACAGCCACCACCATAACCACTCTAATTTTAAAACCACACACCCTCTCCCTTTTCCTTTTTTTTTTGGCAGGGGACAGAGTCTTGCTCTATCTCCTGGGCTAGAGTGCCATTGCATCAGCCTAGCTCACAGCAACCTCGAACTCCTGGGTTCAAGTGATCCTCCTCTCTCAGCCTCCTGAGTAGCTGGGACTACAAGCATACACCACCAATTCCCAGCTAATTTTTTCCGTTTTTAGTAGAGACAGGGTCTCACTCTTGCTTGGGCTGGTCTTGAACTCCTAACCTTAAGCGATCCTCCCACCTTGGCCTCCCAGAGGATTATAGGCACAAGCCACTGCAGCCTCTCCCTCTTCTTTTATCCCACAAATTATCTCTGATAATCTCTTCTGTTACCATGTTTCAGTTATTACCTATATGCTGAAAATTCCTAGCTCTCTATAACCCAGACTGCTGAGATCTGTACATCCAAATGTCTATTGGACATCTCCACTTACATATTCTACAGGTTCCTCAAACATAGCCTGTCCAAAACTGAACTCACATATTCCCTCCCCCACAAACCTGCTCTTCCTCCTCCAGGATTATCTATCTCGATAAAGGGGCTCCATTTTAGAAACCTGGAAGTCACCCTAAGACCGCTTCCTCCTAACCTACCACTTCGTTTGCAGAAGTAGCCCCAGCATATATTCTGTATACTCTGTCTAATGACCTCACCATTTTCTTCCTATTCATGAATCCCTTCCTAGTTTCATTTCTTTCCTTTTCTAGCCTAGATATCCTGTCCATCCTGATAATGACTCTTAAAAACAACTTCACTCCCTTCATCATTTTTGCCAGGCAAAACCTTAATCCTGATGATAAATACCAATCTATTAATTCCATGTTTGGGCCCATGCAGCTAAATGTTGCAAGAGAAAAAGCATGTGACCAAGCTGACTGGTTTCACTTTAAAATCATCTTCCCAAACATCATATGCATCAATAGTGCCTCAGTCATCTTATGAAGTTTCTTTAGTAGGCACATACCCTCCTGTCCCCTCCCAGGAAGAATATTGCATGTTTGTCCCCTTAAACTTCTACCCTCACTTTCAGGTGACAGCCTTACCTTATATAGAAAAAAGAGAATAAATGTAAGAAAAGAGAAAATACCTGATGTAAACTCTCTCCCATTCCAACTACCAGGTATACCTCATTTACACAGCTCCCTTCTTACTCACCTCACTGAAGGAAGGGTCTCTACCTGTGCTCCAGTCTGTTCCCTCTCAAGTCCTTAAGGACCCGACTCTTTCTATGTGACCTGGCCTTTACTTATCTCTCCAACCCCCCCCCCCTTGCACCACTCACCTCCTTGCTCCACCAACAGTCTTCTTTTCCAACTTGGAGACTTAGCACATACTGCTACCTGCCTTGTTTCCCTTGTAACACTCATAATTTCTGGTTTCCTCAGCTGTTTGTCCATTTCTCCTTTGCTGTTGACTCCTCGCACCACCGTCATGGCCCTAGGCAACTACTGATCTGCTTTGTTACAACAGATAGATTTGCCCTTAATGGAGTGCCATGTAAATGAAATCATAAAATATATACTTTTATGTTTAGCTTCTTTCACTTAGCACAATGTTTTTGAGACTCATACATATTGTTCCATGTGTAGCTCATTCCCTTTTACTGCTGAGTAGCACTTGATATGGGTGTACCATAATTTATTTATCCGTTTACTTGTTGATGGGCATTTGGTATTGTTTCTACTTTGGGGCCATTATGAATTAAATTGCCATGAAGATTGCTGTACAGGTCTTCATGTGAGCATAGAGTTTCATTTTCTTGGGTAAATATATAGGTAGAGATGGAACCTATGTGTGTGTGTGTGTGTGTGTGTGTGTGTGTGTGTGTGTGTATGTAGGTATATACAAAATTTATAACAAACTGGCAAACTATTTCCCACCAGCAATGTGTGAGCATTACAATTGTTCCACATCCTCAGTACTAGCTATCGTCAGTCTTTTTAATTTTAGCCATTCCAGTGGGCGTGCAGTATCTCATTGTGGTTTTAATTTGCCCTTTCCTCATTCTCATGATGTTGAGTACCTTATGTGCTTATTGACATTCATACATCATCTACTGAGGCATGCCTGTTCAAATCATATGTCCATTTAAATAATTAGATTGCATATCTTATTACTGAGCTGAAAGATTTTTTTTTTTTTTTGAGACAGGGTTTTGCTCTGTTGCCTGGAATAGAGTGCAGTGGCATAGCTCAGTGCAACCTCAAACTCCTGGGCCAAAGCCATCCTTCTGTCTCAGCCTCCCAAGTAGCTGGGAAACAGATGTGCACCACCACATCTGGCTAATTTTTAAATTTTTTTTTTTTTTTTTTTTGTTTGAGACAGAGTCTCACTCTCTTGCCTGGGGTGAGTGCCATGGCGTCAGCCTAGCTCACAGCAACCTCGAACTCCTGGGCTCGAGCAATCCTACTGTCTCAGCCTCCCGACTGGCTGGGACTACAGGCATGTGCCACCATGCCTGGCTAATTTTTTCTCTATATATATTTTTAGCTGTCCAATTAATTTTCTTTCTATTTTTGGTAGAGATGGGGTCTCGCTCTTGCTCAGGCTGGTCT
>RJWJ010012632.1:15262-27288 GCA_004363605.1 Indri indri | reverse complement strand
TAATTTTTAAATTTTTTACAGAGATGGGGGTCTCGCTAAGTGGCTCAGGCTGGTCTTGAACTCCTGGCCTCAGCTTCCCAAAGTGCTAGGATTACAGGCATGAGCCACCATACCCGGCCTAAAAGATTTCTTTTTATTTATTTATTTATTTATTTTTTATTGTTTGTTATTATAGGGGTACAGATGTTTAGGTTACGTATATTGCCCTTGCCCCCCCTTCCCCCCAAGTCCCAGTTTCAAGTGTGTCCATCTCTCGGATGGTGCGCATTGCACTCTTTGTGTATGCAGATTTCTTTATATATTTTAGATACCAGTTCTTCATCTTGTATATGCATTGTGAATATTTTCTCCCAGTCTGTGGCTTGCCTTTTTATTTACTTAACTGTGTCTTTTGAAAAGAAGTTTTTAATTTTGGAGAACTCTATTTATCAAGATGTTTTCTTTTAGAATTTTTTGTTTTGTGTGTACTAAGAAAGTTTTGCCTACCCAAGGTCATAAACATTTTCTCCTTTGTTCTTCTACAGTCTATGATCAATTTTGAGTTAATTCCTATACATGGCATGAGATCAGGGTCGAAGTTCACTTCCCCCTGCAATGGATACCTAACTGTTCCACTGCTATTTGTTGAAAAGAAAATCCTTTCCCCACAGAATTACCTTGCCTTCTTTGTCAAACTCAATTCATTATATAGGAAAGGGTCTGTTTCTGGACTCTCTGTATTTCCCATTGCTCCAAGCCCTCCCTCTCCTTATTTTCTTTGAAGCAGTAAGTACAAAACAGTCTTCAAAGTCACAATTGCTAGCAGGGAAGGTACCTTAATTGTCCACATACCCCAGACAAAGTGATCTCAGGATGAAAGTTTTATTCATATCATAATGCAGGATACATAAGAAAAACTATGAAAGTTAATGCTAAATTCACTATAAACAGACCATTAAAAACAAACAATATCCTAGTTACCCCCTCTAGTGGGCGGTAACTATAGGGATGTGCCAAGCAAGAAAGATGAGCTAATAAAAACACTATTCGCAGGAATATTAAATACCAACAATGGGATTAATATTTCTATTTAATCTCCTCATTCTAAGAAAAAAAATTTTAAATAAAAAAGGAAAATGTTTTGCTATTTTAATCCAAAGTAAATGCAATGAAAGAGAAAATTGGTTAGAAAAACAAAACAGGTGTTTGCAATTTGTATTCCTGTAGTATACTTCCTTATACAAAGAAAATGGGGCCAGAAGCCAAAGGAAAAGAGAAAGGATTTTACATAATTTATTAAGCAAAGATGTAAATGAAATGGTTTCAAGATATGTAGTCTAAATACATTGTCAAGATATATATGTTAGTATATATCTTATTATAATGTAACATATAATAATGTATAATATTGTATATATACATACATACCAAATTTTTCTGGAATTGAACACAAGAAGCTGTCAACAACCATAATTACCTGTAGGGAACAGGAGTAGGAAGAAAGGGAGGATTTATATATCTCTATATTTGAAATATATACAATAAGTGCTCTTATTTTAAAATGTGGATCCATAATTTTGAAACAGTCAAATGGTAATTTTATATGCTTACACATGAACCACCAAAATAGGCAGCAAGTGAATAATACTTTGTTCAGAACAGTGTGTTCTAACAGTTGATTGTAATTAACTAACGCTTGTTAGGTCCCTCAGGGTACATAGCTACATAGCAGCATTCTCCAATAGAAGGAGGGAGGACAAAAAATTAAAAGTACTTTTTATTATCAACTTTTCTCAACATTTTAATCCTTTAAATATTTCCATGTACTCAGAAAGCCTCCATCTGAAGGAAGATCTCCAAAATGTTTGCTTTCTGAATAACTCATTCTTGAGCAGACTCTTGTGCTATTAGCTCTAATGTCATTTTCCCAGTTGGTATATCATAAATTTCCTTCAGGTCTTGAAGACTTGCCTGCTGAGTGTCAATGTCTTTTGCTAATTCTACATGTACTTTCTTCACCTCTCAGGAGTCTCAGCCTTACTTAGGCAATGAGTTTACCTTCTATTAGAAGACTGAGATTACTGTAAATTCCTTCATCTTTGAATCAGAAGTTCTTGGTATATTCATCTACCTTTTTCTTCTTCATTCCTATTTTAAAGGAAGAGGTCTCTCTTCTCATTATCTTTTCCTTCAAACTACCTTTTTTTTTTCCCCAAACTACCTTCTTATATTTACCTCTGTATTATTTAAAAATCTCACTATTATTCCAGTCACTTACGTTTGAAACTTGAGTCATTATTACTCTCACTTTCCTTCTAAAATGTTTTTTGTTTGTTCTTGATATGCCTTTGAGTTAACTCAATAGCATGAGGGAGTCTAAGACGTCTCAACTTTCTGGCACTCTCTACGAGGTGATAGGGTAAATGACGGTACTAACAAGGACCAGGAATACCTATCGTTAGTCCTCTCTGTACTTTTGCATATAATTTCCTCAGTCTAAAATACCTCTTCTCCTTTCTATTTACTCTTTCTATTTACTTTCTATTCTCCATCCCTTCTTTTCTTTTAAGTATATGCTGCTTCCTACATGCAGCTTTACCTTTATATCCTTGGAGATGAACCATTCTTCTGAATGGTTTAATGGTTGTAATTAATGCCTGTACCACTTAGTGGGCTTGTAGTCCATGCTCTTTTACATTGATATTGTTCCCTTCAAGTACTTGGTTAAATCTTCCCGAGTGTTGGTAAATTCTCAAGATTATGGGAAGATTTAATATTTCTTTTTATTTCTACTCTCCTGCCCCAAATAGGTTTGATGATAACCATGAATGTGTCATTCCCACCCTAGAAATTCACAGGAATTCCACAAAAGAGCTTTGGGGACAACAGTTACTTTTACTGCTGTGAATGACTTACACATACTAAAGTCCTCCATTTCCACCCTCATCTACCCCAGACTACCACCTCCTTCCTTCTGCCCAGATTCCTTCATTCCTATGCATTCCCTCTCTATTAAATGTTACCAAAGAATTACACACTACGCTTTTAGTTAATTCTCCCATCCAAGTACTAATCACACCTGACACTGCTTAGCTTCTGAGATCAGATGAGATTGGGTGCATTCTGGGTGGTATGGCTATAGACACTTTTAGTTAATTCTAATGAAGGGGTTCAGAGTATGCCACCCTAAAATATGCCACTCTGGCATAAGGACTATTTTGAGCTTAAGGCAACTGAGAAAAAGCAGACATGAGATGAGTTCTCTGCCTCCCTCCCCATCATCTACCTGAAAACAGAGCATAAATTGCCTTTGTGAAAGTGTCCTCCCACCGCTTCCCATACCAGGAAGGAGATAAAAACCTCATCGCTGGAGACAAGGTGGCACTGAGAAAGTCTACACAAGCAAACCTTACCAACTAGCCCTTATCTACCATTACTTTCCTCATACATTTGTCTTCTCACAATTTGTCACCCCTAGAAGCTCAAAGTTCTTTGCCTTTGTCTTGTCGCTTCTCTAAAAAATTACTGATCTTTGTTAAGATAACATATAAGCCCAATTTCTAACTATCTCTTAGAGTTTTCATCACTGAGTTCTGTGTGTATGTGCCATGTACATACTAATAACTTTCTGCTTTTATTCCCTGTTAATTGGTCTTTTGTCAGTTAATTTGCAGCACCAGCCAACTTTCATGAAATTAACATAACCTTGATTCCAAAACCAAATAAGGGCAGTACAACAAAGGAAAATTATATACTAATCACTCATGAACATAGATATATACAAAATATGAGCTCATGAACAAAATATGAGCAAACTAATAAAGCAATGTAAAAAACATGATCACATAAGTTTATTCCAAGAATGCAAGAGTGATTAAGCATTTAAAAACCTGATTAATAGAATTATAACAATAATGGATTAAAGGAGAAAATATCATACTATCTCAACAGATGCAGAAAAAGCATTTGATAAAATTCAACCACCATTCATGATTTTAAAAAAACTCTTAGCAAATGGGTAAAAGCAGTTCTTAGAAATTAAAAATAATATGAGAAATTTCTAAATTCAATAGAAAGATTAGAAGATGAAGTTAAAACAATTTCATCAAAAGTAGAGTAAGAAGACAAAGAGGAGAAAGAAGATTTTTTAAAATTGGCAGGTCAAGACAGAAGGTCATAGAGAAAAGAACAGAGAAAAATGAAGGGGAAAAATTATCAAAAAAGGTAATATTTCCAAAAACTGAGAAAAGAAAATTTCCCAAGACTGAAAACAATGAAAGAATTCATCCAATGCTCTGGACAATGAATGAAAAAAATCACACCAAAGCACACCAAATTTTAACAACATGGATCAAGGATCTTAGAGAATATCCTAAAATGTTCGTTAGAACTGGGACAAAGAACTATACAAATAGAAATCAAGAAGATATCAAACTTCAAGAACAACATTCCTTCAAAATTCTAAAAAAATAAATTAGAAATAGAATTCCAAATGTAGGACAAACAATCAGACAATCCTCCAAAGTGTAAAGAAAGAATAAAGATATTTTCAGACATGTAAGGTTTCAAACTTTAACTCTCATTCATTCTCCTTTCTTAGGAAGTTATTGGAGGAATGCTTTATCAAATTAAGAGAGTAAAACAATAAAGAGGAAGGCATGAGGAAACAGGAGATTCAACAAAGAAAAATGGCAAAAAGTAGTCCTTGGGATCGTGTGAATTTTAACGGCTGCACTGAAGGCACAGAAACATAGATGCCACGTAACTACTGAAAAGGTATAACAAAGATTGTTACCAGTCTCCTTCTATCATGAATATTGCAGTAATTTGTATCTTTGTGTATTAAGCACTCGTGAACATAGATATATATAAAATATGAGCCCATGGACAAAATATGAAAAATATTAGCAAACTAATACAGCAATATAAAAAAAACATGATCACATAAGTTTATTCCAAGAATGTATATAGTTTCACATACGTGTTTGGTATATTAATAGGGTGAATTCCTAAAAGTGAAATCATTTGGTCAAAGACTACATATATTTTTAGGTTTGAGAGATATTATATTAACTCTCAAACTGCCCTTCAAATAGACTATGCCAAGACTGTACTTCCAGCATGAATGTATAAGGGTCTGTTTCTCCACACCTAGGAGGGGTTCTTTAAAACAAACAAACGAACAAACAAAACATAAGAGACACAAGCATAAATGGCTAATGTAAAGAAGTCAGAAGAGAGAGAGAGGTTAAAGACGTAAGCACAAGAGAGAATAACCAACTACAACATCCCTGAAATATAGTAAGGGTACTGAGAATTGAATAACAAATCAATACTAGACTTAGACAGGAACCAGGATGCCTCTTCCAAATAAAACAAAAGGAAAGGAACAAGCTGAGAGTCCTAATAGCTTCTATTTTCCCACTGAAGTACAAAGTGAGAAAATATGCTGAGAACAAGGGATGTCCAGAAGATTTGAAATTAAGAGCCATCACTTCTTAAAATAATCTTAAAGTGGAAAAGGCCTACATATGACACAAACTACATAAGACACTATTTAGAAATTTAGCTATGTTGCCGGGCGTGGTGGCTCACGCCTGTAATCCTAGCACTCCGGGAGGCCGAGGCGGGCGGATTGTTTGAGCTCAACACCAGCCTGAGCAAAAGCGAGACCCCTGTCTCTACTAAAAAAATAGAAAGAAATTATCTGGATAACCAAAAATATATAGAAAAAATTAGCCGGGCATGGTGGCGCATGCCTGTAGTCCCAGCTACTCGGGAGGCTGAGGCAGTAGGATTGCTTGAACCTAGGAGTTTGAGGTTGCTGTGAGCTAGGCTGACGCCACGGCACTCACTCTAGCCTGGGCAACAGAGTGACACTCCGTCTCAAAAAAAAAAAAAAAAAAAAGAAAAATTAAGCTATGTTAAACTACATTAAAGTCAAAAGACAGATGACAAATTGAGGGACATACTCACAATTCATATTACAAAGGACCTATTTCTACAATATACAAAAAGCTCCGACAAATTAATTTTTAAAAAGACCAACAATCCAACAGAAAAGTAGGCAAAGTGTATCACCAGACAGTTTATAGAGAAGGAAATGCACTTTTCCCTAAAGCACTCAAAGGCATCCTTCATGCCTCCAGTCTTGCTTCTTTCTCATCTATCTTCCACACTTTCTGTCTTATGTGATTTCCAGCTGTCTATGGAATAATGTCCAAACTCTTCTGCATAATCTCCATACAAGAGAAAGACAGGAAATTAATGTTCAGGTTATTTTTGTTTTTAAAGGCTGGAGAGAGAAGTTGGCTAGAACATTGTTGAAGGAACCACTGAACTAAATCCTGCCAATGTTCAGGTTATTAACTCCTTGATTAAGTTACCTCTAAGAAATTTATAATACCTATTCTGCTAACACAGTTTTAAACGCTTTTTTTTTTTCTAGAGATGGGGGTCTTGCTATGTTGCCTAGGCTGGCTTTGAACTCCTGGGCTCAAGCAATCCTCCTGCCTCAGTCTCTCGAGTAGCTGGGACTACAGGCACAGGACTACTGTGCCTGGCTTAACACAGTTTTAGAGCCTAAGCAGATGATGGCTGCCAGAGGCCAGCTGCCTCAACCAAGCAAAATAAATGAATAACCTTCGTGCTTTGTATTAACCTTAATACAAGCAGCTTACTTTCTCTGACTATGAAGAGACAGTGTGGCAGTTTTGACACATGGCCGTAAAATTCTTTGACATTTCTCCTATAGAGGTGGGATCTAAGACTTGTCCCCTTGAATCTGGGCATGCTCGTATCTGATTCAACCAACATAGTACAGTGGAAGTAATGCTATGTGACTTTCAAGATGAGGTCAGAAAAGGCCATGCAGCTTCCATCTTGTCCTTTTTGGGACACACACTCTAGAAGAAAATAGCCACTGCGCAAGAAACTTACCTTGAGACCATAATGCTGGAGAGGCTACTTACAGACACTCAGACTGACAGCCAGAATCGACTACCAGCCATGTAAGTGATCTTGGACGTGTAGCCCAACTGAACCTTCAGATGACTGTAGCCCCATCTAACATCAACCTCACGAGAAACCCCAAATGAGAACTGTCCAGCTGAGTCATTCCCATAATCCTGACCCATAAAATTATAAGCAAAATAAAATGAAATCCTGGGAGTAATTTGCTGTGCAACAATACTATTAATAACTGTAACAGGTATTTTACATTAGTAGACAAGTTCTCTCCTTTATAGTATTATTATTATAACATTTATATTATTATTATAACAATATGGAATTTTGAAGACATCTCTTTTTTACTTCTTTTTTCTGCCTTAGGATTTCAGAGAATTTTTTTCTTCCAAATCATTCATTTCACAGGTCAGAATCTTAGGCCAAGAAAAGTGAAATCACAGACCAAATTAGTAACAGGATATAGATAAAACTCATGCTTCTTGATTTTCAATGCAGTGCTTTTTCCCTAACCAGAACTTCTTTGTATCTTCTCCTTCCTTTCTTTCCACTCTTTCCTTGTGGCAGAAGGGTAGCCAAAATAATATTAATCAATCACCCTTTTATGCTTCCTTCCAAAGAACCCAGACTTATTTATAACTCAAATTTAAATAGCATTACTCAATCCTGCTTATGTCTACTCCTACTGACTAGGAAGTACTCAGACATCCCTCCAGCAATGGAAGGTGCTAGCCTCCTGGGGCAGTTGTTCAGTGTGTCTGGACTATCACCAACAGAATGCAAATTTGCTACCAAGGTACCTTGGTAACAGGGGAGCAATGACAGTAGAAGTGCATTACCTGAACATTAAGACCTTCACAGAGCTTCTAACAAGATAGGTAGCAGGAATCCCATCCTCACCTGGACTGAAAACTGCTGTCCTTTGTTGACTACAAAATGCAAAGTCATCTGCATATCTAACAATTTTCTAACAAAGCTCTAACTAGCAGTTAGGAAGGTTGGTGTATTAGATAGGATATGAAGGAACCAAGAAAAGAAAAATTAAAAGATAAAAAATAAACCAAACATGACCAGAGAAATAGATGGTAGCAAAGAAAAACAAAGTATTAATAGAAGGAGATTGCATGAAGGTAGTATAAAATTGGAGTTATGCAGCCATCTTCCACAATCTAGATTAAACTAAAGTTGGATTTGTAGTTTTTCATTTATATTCATTTGGTTTATATATATTAACTTCTACAGCCTGGCCTCAAAGTGAGAATGCTAATGAAAGGGACTTAAAGTTCGTAAAATCCCAGCTTAAAATGACTTGAAACAAGTGTCCATCAATGGGGTTTTGACTATACAAGCTGAGGTACATCCAACAATGGAATATTACACAGCTATGAAAAGAAAGAGGAACCTTTCTTTGTACTCATATGGAAAGAAAGCAAGGTCCATATTATGCTATCCTTTTGTGTAAGAAAGGGAAGATAAGAATAAATAAATATATTACTTCTATTTGTACAAGTAAACAATAAGAAATGAAGAACTGGCTGGGAAAAAATGTTTTTGGATATTTACACACACATTCATTATCAACCTTAGTGCACAGTGAGAGACATAAGGTCATTATAATGTCACTTCGCATTTAAATTTTGTTTTTTCCTAGCTTAAGGATGAACTGGACCATCTGGATGAGAATGTTTATTTAGCCTTGGATGGTAAAATAGAGTCCGAGGAGGGTGTATCTGATGCTGATGGATTTCCAAAGTCTCTTCAGCTCAGAGAAGAGATGACTTTTTTCTCATATCTGAACTAGATAAGTAACTGCCACCCTCACTCTTTATCTTCCCACAGTAATGTATTACCCCGTGTTTATCTCCACTAACTCCTAATCAATATTTACTGTTTAAATAAACACGTTACTATCTTTTCATTAATAATTCCAAGCTTCTTATCTAGTTTGTGTCAAGTGTTTGCTTTAGCTGTCACGTCCCAATTGTGATTGTAAATGCCTGTAAGTCACTGACCAGCTATATGTAGTCATTCCACAATGCCTCCAGTGCACATTTAATTAGACACCTGGAACTACTTTTTTAATGCCAATATCCAAAGTGTAACTCTTTGAAACCAAAAATCATAAACCCCATGTCTTTCCCCACAACCATTCATTTTCCTAGGTTTTCCAGTCCTACAAGATAGCTTAGAATCCATTAAGTCCACTCCCGAATAGCAACCATTTTCAACATGCAAAGAGAGAAAAAAGGTTGTTAGTCAGCTATGTCTCTCAGCTGCTGGGAAGAATGACTAAGAACCTACACAAATAGCTATAGGCATCATATTCTAAATAGTTAAAGAAAAAGAGTGAGAATCAAAACCAGAAATATAAATAATACTCTCTTCCCTCAATTTCTATCCTTTCTTCTAGTCCTCCTCAATTACCTTCACCACCCTTCCCTTCCTCCGGTGGGGGGGAGGCTACAGGCATAGCTGGTCTTCTCACAGCCAGCTTTATTTGATTTACAGAGCGACAGAAACGCACAAAAAGTCAGGCACAAAAGAGAGCTATTTGTTTATGACTGATTCAAATTCTTTTCATCCAGGTAAAAAGACCCTTAAACTAACGAAAAATAATTTGGAGAAAGGAGAGGTGAAGGAGGATTTTCTAGTGAAAAGCTAGAAGAGAAGAGTCTGGGGACTTGCTCGCTGTGTGGTACTGTGGTCCTGGCTTCTGAATCCTGTTGCTAGTGGCCGTGGTCCCAGATCTAGGGAACTGAATAATGGCTACAATGTTATTATTTAAACATCTTTCATCTGTCCATGTCTTCAGATCTCAGAATAACACTGCTGTTTCAACCTTGCAGTTTTTTATAAACTAGCGCCAAGAAGAAATTATAGGCAACATCAAGAGTAAATACACCCAAATTCAAAAATATGTCTCAGGAATACACCCAGAAACAGAAGGGAAGAAGGAATCCTTTTTTAACCCACCCCACCCCTCTTATATGAAATGAATATCTCTTAAAAACTTTATTATGGCTGGGCGCAGTGGCTCACGCCTGTAATCCCAGCACTCTGAGAGGCCAAGGCGGGAGGATCGCTTGAGGCCAGAAAGTCAAGATCGGCCTGGGCAACAAGGCAAGACCTCATCTCTACAAAAAGTAAAAATAAAAAAATATAGAAAACTTTATTACAAAAGTTACTCATGTTCACTGTGGAAAATAATAAAAGAGATAAAAATCGACCATTAATAATAATCCCAACACTCAACTATTATCATTGCTGACATTTTCCAAACAAATCCTTGTGGAAATTTCTTACATGCAAAAAATGAGATCATGTTAATAATCTTTTTTCATGCAAATATTAATACATTTTCTTATCTATAAAACAATAATACTAATTGAGAGTATGGCTTTTGAAGTTGGATTAAATTGAATACTAGCTCTCCCATTTACTATGTGATCTTAAACAAGTTATTTAACCTCAGCCTGAGTTATATTATATATAAAACATAAATAAGAAGTACTTAGCTCAATGGCTTATTCTAAGGATTACAACGTATTTTTATTGAGTGGCTAGCATTCCACTGAATAAATGTATCCTATTAAAAATCTTCTATGGTCAGATATTAAATTGGTTCTAAATTTATAATATTATAAATCGTAATACAACACACACTAAATCTAAATCTTTATGTCTGTGATTTTTTTTTCTTTAAAATAAATTCTGGCTGTGTGTGGTGGCTTATGCCTGTAATCCTGGCACTTTGGGAGACCACAATGGGAGGATTGCTTGAGGCCAGGAGTTCAAGACCAGCCTGGGCAACATGGTAAGATCTTGTCTCTACCAAAAGAATTTAAAAATTAGCCTGGCATGGTAGTATGCGTCTTGAGTCTCAGGTACTTGGAAGGCTGAGGCAGGAGGATTCCTCAAGCCTGGGAGTTGGAGACTGCAGTGAGCTATGATCACACCACTGCACTCTTGGGCAACAGAGCAAGACCCTGCCTCCAAAAAAATTACTTAATTAATTAATTAAACAAATTTCTAGAAATAGAATTCTAAGACAAAAGAAATAACATGTTCTCTATTGCCAAAGTGCCCTCCAGAAAAGTACCAATTTATATTCCCATCAGCATGTACAAAAATGTTCCTCTCCTTATCCCTTCCTCCACACAGGGTTTTATATGTTTTTAAATATGCATATCTTTTAATAACCTATATTTGAGAATGATTAAAATATAGGAATCTAACAGAAAAATCCATCACTTCAGAACTGCTGGAATCTTCCCCCCTATTTGGAGGTCAATAAAAATGTACTCAAATGTAGTGCTCTCATAGCTGGGCACTGTGAAATCAAAAAAATTAGCCAGGCATGGTGGCACGCATCTGTGGTCCCAGCTACTCAGCCAGCTAAGGCAGAATTGCTTGGGTCTAGGAGTTCGACACTGTAATGCACCATGATCGGGCCTGTGAACAGCCACTATACTCCAGCCTGGGCAATATAGCAAGATCCCATCTCTAATAAAATAAAATTTAAAAAAATGTACTATTCTTATAAATTTTGGGTTTGATGTCATGTTTAGAAAATAAGCATTGATGGCTTCTTTCAGTATGTTTATGGTCTTATTTTAATGTATGCTTCATGTATAGCTTTTCCAAAGGATGTTCTAGGCAAATATTTCATTTTTTTTTAAAAAGTCCACATTCAAATCAGTTTGAGAAACACTATGTTAGAGGTCAAATAAAACACTGTCTCCATGTATAAAAGAAGATAAGTTAGAGGAGAAAAATGAATTATCTAAGCAAAACAGGATAAACATTCAAAGCTGAAATACTCACTAGGGATGTCATAAAATAGAAGAAAAACAATACGCATGCCACAATAACATTAGAGGCTGGGCGCGGTGGCTCACGCCTGTAATCCTAGCACTCTGGGAGGCTGAGGCGGGCGGATCGTTCTGAGCTCAGGAGTTCGAGACCAGCCTGAGCAAGAGCGAGACCCCGTCTCTACCAAAAATAGAAAGAAATTAATTGGACAGCTAAAAATATATATAGAAAAAATTAGCCGGGCATGGTGGCGCATGCCTGTAGTCCCA
>RJWJ010012632.1:0-15162 GCA_004363605.1 Indri indri | reverse complement strand
GAGAATGAGACTCTGTCTCAGAAAAAAAAAAAAAAAAAACAATAACATTAGAAAGCCAAAATCAGGAAATTCGGTATAACTAGCCAAAAGGAATAATGTGATAGTTTCTTGTTACTTTTTAAAATATTTTTCTCCTTTATCAATTACTAGGTGTTTTAGTCTTCTTGAGCTGCTATAATAAAATACTGTAGACTGGGTGGCTTAAACAATGGACATTTATTCTCACAGTTCTGGAGGCTGAGAAGTCCAAGATCAATGTGCTAGCAGATTCAGTTCTCCACAAGGGCCCACTTCCTGGCTTGCAGATGGCTAGCCACTACTGCCTTGCTGTATGCTCACATGGTGGAGAGAGGAAGCTCTAGTGTTTCTTCCTCTTTTTATAAGGGTACTAATCGCATCATGGGGGCTCCACCCTCATGACCTCAACTAAACCTAATTACCTCCCAAAGGACCCACCCCCTAACACCATCACATAGAAGGTTAGGGCTTCAACATATGAACTGAGAAGGGACACAAATATTCAGTCCATAACACTAGCTATATTAATATATATTATAAAGTGATCAAGAAACAGGAAAGACTCGTATCTCCTTGATGGTCATCCTGCGTCTGATCTTGCTGCTTTCTAAACCATCTTCCTCTACAAAGCACTATAAATTCCTCAGCTTAAAACCTTTCAATGGCTTACCACCACACTTAGGGTATATGCAAATACTATGCCATTTTATATAAGGTACTTGAGCACCTGTGAATTTTGGTACCCTGGGCAGGGGAGTTGTCCTGGAACCAATCCCCCTAAAATACATATTTCCTTAGGGATGTAAATACATAGAAAGGGTCTAAAAGGGTGACTGGCTCGTGCCTCACTTTGGGAGGCTGAGGAGGGTGGGAGGATGGCTTGAGGATAGGAGTTCGAGACCAGCCTGAGCAACATAGTGAGACCCTGTCTCTACCGAAAATAGAAAAATCAGCTGGGCATGGTGGCATGTTCCTATAGCACCAGCTACTTGGGAGGCTAAGGCAGGAGGATCGCTTGAGCCTAGCCCAGGAGTTCAAGGCTATGGTGAGCTACGATGACAGCACTGTACTCCATCCTGGGCAACAGAGAGAGACCCTGTCTCAAAAAAAGAAAAGGATACACATCAAACTGATAACAGTGGTTATTTCTAAAGAAGGGACTGGGAATAGAAGTATAAACTAGGAGGGCGTTAGCTTTACCTATGAGCGAACTAGTTACAGTTTGTTCATTCAGTCAACAGCATTTTTAATTTAAATACTATAATAGTAATATAGTAATAGTAATAATGGAACCCAATACTTAACTAAACCGTAATGCTTACCATATACCTAGTACTATTCTAAACATTTTATCTACATTAACTCATTAACCATCACAACAATCCCATTTAATAGGGGACTGAAGACCAGATAAGTCAAGTAACTTATTTAGGACCATACTGTTAGGAAGTGATAGAGCTCAGATGAAAACTCAAGCACTACTCTAGATGCTAGGACATCTAGACAAACTTCTTGACCTTATAGAGCTTATATTCTAGTTATCAGATACGAAATCTAGTGAGATAAAAGAACACTACAGCATTTTATGCTATAAAAATGAAAAAGTATATGTCGTAAGAGTTCAAGTTCAATGTGTGTGCATATATTATAGGTGATAGTTCCCTTTCCCTTTTTGTTTCTTCTTTTCTTTTTCTTCTTGTCGCCCAGGCTAGAGTACCATGGCATCAGCCCAGCAACAGCAACTTCAAACTCTTGGGTTCAAGCGATCCTCCTGCCTCAGACTCCCAAGTAGCTGGGAATACTGACGTGTGCCACGAAACCCGGCTAATTTTTCTATTTTAAGTAGAGACAGGGTCACACTCTTGCTCAGGCTGGTCTTGAATGCCTGAGCTCAAGGGATCCTCCTGTCTCAGCCTCCTAGAATGCTAGGATTATAGGCGTGAGCCACCGCTTCCGGCCCCGGTGATATTTTTCTTCTGTATACAATTCTCCAGAAGATGTATACTTTCTACTTTTTTTCCTCAATGAACACATAGTACAGTTAGAAAAAAATCTGATGTTATTTTTAAAACAAGGATCTCCAAAACACTATAAAAATAACATCTTTTTTTCTTTGGGTGGAATTAAGATAATTAAAATACTCTAAGCTCCTTGTGGATTTAATAAAAATAAGTATAAACATAGCTGTCTAATGAGCCCTTTTTAGTTTTAAACATCAAAAATATTAGCTTGTTATTAAGATAATTCATAGATATATACATAGATAACTCATAGATATATACATTTAATCACAAATAATCCTGAAGTTGATACTACTATTATTCTCATTTTGCAAATAAGAAAATGATGACTTAGATTGGAAAACCTACTCATGGTCACATAATCAGTAAGTGGTAGAACTTGGATTTGAAAAACTAGGTCTAATACCACCAGAACTCCCAACAATTATGTTTTATGGCTTCCTTAAAATATAACTTCTCTGTCTTTTCAAATGAAATAACCAACCATATTTTACACTTTTCTTGATGATTCTTAGTTATCCTTCTGAAAACCAATTTTTATGATACTCTAAATGTGGACAATCCCGCCCAGGGATTGGGGAACCTGTGGCCTTCTCATTTCAAGATTGTTCTTTTTTAAGCACCAAAGAAGGCAAGAAAAGCTTCCTCTTTCTCTGCTGTACCCCTTTTAACAAAAGGATTTGTTTTTTAAAAGTTGGATTTGGGCTGGGCGCAGTGGCTCACTCCTGTAATCCTAGCTCTCTGGGAGGCCGAGGCGGGCGGATCCTTTGAGCTCAGGAGTTCGAAACCAGCCTGAGCAAGAGCAAGACCCTGTCTCTACTAAAAACAGAAAGAAATTAGTCGGACAACTAAAAATATATAGAAAAAATTAGCCGGGCATGGTGGCGCATGCCTGTAATTCCAGCTACTTGGGAGGCTGAGGCAGGAGCATCGCTTCAGCCCAGGAGTTTGAGGTTGCTGTGAGCTAGGCTGACGCCATGGCACTCATTCTAGCCCAGGCAACACAGTGAGACTCCATCTAAAAAAAAAAAGTTGGATTCGGTCAAAAGGCCACACTTAAGGACCTAGAAGGCCACATGTGGCCTTAAGGCAGCAGGTTCCCCACCCCTGGAACACAGGCTATATGGAATTAACTATATACCACCCTAAGAAAAATCCTAATTTCCTTTAAATATCTCCAAATGAAATATTAAGACTTCTGAGACTTCCTTCTAAATAATTCATGAAGGAGGAAGAGGGTAGGAATATAAATGAGGCAAGATTAACTATGATAGCAATTAATAATTGTTGAAGTTGGCAGATGGGTACGTGAGGGTTCCTTATATTTTTCTGTCTACTTTAAATATTTAAAATAGCCGAAATATTCCTGGTCCCAGCCAAAATGGAGGAAAAGGAAACTGATTAGCCTCTTGGCTAAAATAACTAAGAAGAAATAAAATATATGATACAATAGCTTTCAGACACTGGATAGGGAAATTCAGGACAATGTTCCCTGAAAAAGAAGATAAAAATGTTGTAAGCCCTAAAATTACCCCAATTCACTTCCTGGACAGTTTCCAGACTGCAGCACAGGAAGGGAAAAAGCCAGGTGGAGCTCAGCAGTCTCCCTGAGTTAAGGAGACAAGAGTTGGAAGTCCAGGGAAGCAAAGAAGCCTAGAGTTCTCAGGAAAGGAGACACTTGCACACAAAGAGAGCTCCAGAGATTTGCAGATCACCCCTCGACTTCAGGTGAGTACAGATCAGGACAGGGTTGTAAAGAAACCACTAGAGGATGAGGGAAGAACCAATGAAAGGATCAAGGAGAACAATCCTGGAACTCACGCAAGGCCCAGAGTAGTTCACGCTACCATAGCCAGATTGGGAAAACCTCTATTCCCAGAGCATTGTGCAGAGTATGCACAAGGGTACTTTGCCTCAGTACTAGGGAAAATTAACCCTAGACTTAGTGCAGCTCAGATTGGGCCTAACAAGTAGAAAAGGAAGTCTTGAAACGGTCGAATTGTTTCCAGCAAGGCCAGAAGAGAATAAAGTAACATTTTTAAAGTAAAAAAGAAAATGGCCGGGCACGGTGGCTCACGCCTGTAATTCTAGCCCTCTGGGAGGCCGAGGAAGGTGGATCATTTGAGCTCAGGAGTTCGAGACCAGCCTGAGCAAGAGCGAGACCCCATCTCTACTGAAAATAGAAGGAAATTAGCTGGACAACTAAAAATATATAGAAAAAATTAGCTGGGCATGGTGGCACATGCCTGTAGTCCCAGCTACTCGGGAGGCTGAGGCAGAAGGATTGCTTGAGCCCAGGAGTTTGAGGTTGCTGTGAGCTAGGCTGACGCCACGGCACTCACTCTAGCCCGGGCAAAAGAGTGAGACTCTGTTTCAAAAACAAAACAAAACAAATTAACAAAGAAAAGTACTATCAACCTTAAGTTCTATGTCCCCCCTGCTGCCAAATTCCTTCAAAAAGAATTCATCACCAGCAAATCTGTACCAAGAATTATTAAAGGAAATCCTTTGGGAAGGAAAAAAAAATGACACCATGAATTGAAGGCAAATTAAATGCTACAGAAGAAAAGCTTAGTGAATTTAAAGATACAGTAATAGGAATTATTCAAAATAAGTGAGAAAAAAAGGACTGTAAAAAATGAACAGAACATTAGTGAGCTGTAGGGCAACTCCATGTGGTCTAATATAAATATAAATGGAGTTCCCAAAGGAGAAGAGAGAAAGGGAGTACAGAAAAAATAATAGAGGAATAATGGCTAAAAGTTTTCTAAATTTGATAAAAACTATAAACCTACAGATCCAAGAGGCTCAACAACCCCAAGCACAAAAGGTATAAACAAAATTACACTACAGAATATCATGATCAAATTGGTGAAAACCAGTGACAAAGCAGAAAACTTAAAATCAGCTGGGAGAGGGGAGCCATATTATATACAAATGAAAAAAAGTATGGATGATATAGATACCTCATGGAAAACCATGCAAGTGAAAAAACAATAGAAAAACATCCATACTTGTCAAAACAAAACAAAAAAGTAAACCCAGTATTGTATACCCTGTGAAAATACCATTCAAAAACAAAGGCAAAATAAAGACCTTTCGAGATACATAAAAGCTGAAAGAAAGCATCACCAGTAGGCTTGCAGTACAAAAAATGTTAAAGAAAATCCTTCAAGCACAAGGAAATGATACCATGTGGAAAGATGGGTCTACACAAAAAGAATGAACACCAAAAATGATTAACTACATGGGTAAACCCCAAGATTTTTTTCTTAATTAGTATTTAGATTTCTTTAAAAGTTTGTGGTCCATTTAAAGCAAAATAAACAATAAAGTAAAAAAACAAAAAGGTACTGTGGAGTTATAATACATGTGCAAGTAACATGTATGACAATGAAAATGCAAAGGCTCAGGGGGAGAAATGGAAATATACCATTATATAAGAGTGACATGCTGTATGTGAAGTGCCACGATACCACACGAATGTATTCTCTATTAAGCTAAAGATGTACACCATAAACCCTAACACAACGATGTAAAAGGAAAAAAAAGAGTTACAGCTAATAAGCCAGTAGGGCGATAAAACTGAATGATTAAAATATGCTTAATTAATCCAAAAGAAACAGAAAAAAAGAAGAAAAGAAGAATAAAGAAGAGGTGGGACAAATAGAAAACAAATAGCAAGATGGTACATTTATGCCCATCCATATGAACAATCACAAATGTAAATGGTTCTAAACACCTTAATTAAAAGGCAGAGATTGTCAGCCTGAATAAAAGCAAGACCCACCTATAAGAAACACAGTTTAAATAAATAAAAAAAAAACACACTAAAAGAAAAAGAATGGAAAAAGATATGCCATGCTAATACTAATCAAAAGAAAGCTGAAATGGCTATATTGATATCAAGTAAAGTATATTTCAGAACAAAGAATATTATCAGAAATAAAGGATGTCATTTCATAATCATAAAGGAATCAGTTCATCAAGAAGATATAATCCTAAATAATTATATCTAATAACTAACCTTCAGAATACATGAAGCAAATACTGATAGAACTGCCAAGAGAAACAGTCAAATCCACAATTCTAGCTACAGATTTCAATACCCTTTTCTTATTGATAGAACAAATAGACAGAAAATCATGAAGCATATGGAAGACTTGAATAACACCATAAACCAACTTGACCTAATTGACATTTATAGAATACTCAACCCAACAAGAGCAGAAAACACATTCTTTTCCAGGGCATGCAGAACATTTAATAAGATAAAATATATTCTGAGACATAAAATAAGTCTAAATAAATTGAAAAGAATTCAAGTCATACAAAGTATGTTCTCTAAACACAACGAAATTAATCAGAACACAGAAAAATGTCCGGAAAATCCTCCAAATAATTGGAAATTAAATATAACACTTCTAAATTACCCATGAGTAAAAGAAAATTAAAAAATATTCTAAACAGACTGAAAACACAGCAAATCAAAATAAGTGGGACGCAGCCAAAGCAGCACTTAGAGGGAAATTTACAGCATGAAATACCTCTATTAGAAAAGTCTCAGATAAAAAAACTTCAGTTTCTACCTTAAGAAACTAGAAAAAGAACTAATAAAACCAAAAGTAAACAGAAGAAAGGAATAATAAAGATCAGAGAAGAAATTTTTAAAAAATAGAAAATCAATTAAACCAAAAGCTGGTTCTTTTTTTTTTTGGTGGAGACAGGGTCTTGATATTTTACCCAAGCTGGTCTCAAACTCCTGGCCTCAAGTAGTCCTCCTACCTCAGCCTCCCAAAGTGCTGGGATTAAAAGTGTGAGCCACCACACCTGGCCAAAAGCTGGTTCTTTGAAAAGATCAATGAAATAGATAAACTTTTAGTCGGACTGATCAGGAAAAAAAGAGAAAAGATCCAAATTAACAATATGCAAAATGAGAGGTGACCTCACTACAATTCTACATATTAAAAGAAAAACAAAAAAATATTATGAAGAATTTTTTGAAACATATTTAACAAATGCTTTGAAAGACATGAAGCTCACTAAAGAATAAATCTAAGTACCTACATATTTACTAAAGAAATTGAATAAAAATTAGTTAAAAACCTTTCACATACACAAAAAATCCTGGCCCAGATAGCTGAGCTGGTGAGTTCCAAATATTTAAAGAAGAAATAACACAAATGCCACACAAACTCCTCCAGAAAATTAAAGAAGAAATACTTCTTAACTTGTCCTGCGAGGCCTGTATTACCCAGATATCAAAACCATAAAAAGACATAATAAGAGAAGAAAACCACAGATTGATGTTTTTTACTAACAGAGATGGAAAAATTCTTAACAAATATTTAGAAAATCTATTCCAACAACATATTTAAAAATGTATAACAACCAAGTGGGGTTTATCTCATAAAGCAAGATTAGTTTGATATATGAAAATCTATCAATGTAATTTACCATATCAATAAACTAAAAAAGAAAAACCATATGATCATCTCGATGGGTGCAGAAAAAGTATTACACAAAATCCATCATCCATTCCTGATAAGAAGTATTAGAAAACTAAGAATAAAACAGAACTTCCTTTACTTGATAAAGGGCAGCTACAAAAACTTAAAGCTAACGTTATAACTTAACGAAAGACTGAATGCTTTCTTCTTAACATTGAGAGTAAGATAAGAATCTTCTATCTATTCTATTTAACACTGTATGGTAAGTTCTAATCAGTGCAATTAAAAAAATAAAAAGGAAAGGAAATAAAAGGAATCCAGACTGGAAAGGAAGAAGTAAAACTGTCTTTAATTGCTGATGAAATAATCACCTATGTAGAAAATCCTATGGAATTCACAAAAAACCCTATTAAAACTAATATGACTTTACCATGATTACAGGATTCACGGTTAATATACATAAATTTATTTATTATATTGTATTTTACAAATGTCAGTCAACTGATGACTAGATAAACAAAATGTGGTATATCCATACAATGTAACATTACTTGGCAATAAAACGGAATGAAGTAGTTATACATGCTAGGGCATGGATGAACCTTGAAAACATTATGGTATGTTAATGAAGTCAGACACAAAAGGCCATACATTTTATGACATTTACATGAATGTTCAGAATCAGCAAATCCAGACACAGAAAGTAGATTACTGGTTGCCAGGGGGTGTGGGGAGGAAAATAGGAAGTGACTGTTAATGAGTAGGGGAATTTCTTTTTGGGATAAAAATGTTCCAGAATTAAATAATGCTGATGGTCATACAGCCTTGTGAATATACTACAAACCACTGAATTGTATACATCAAAAGGTAAGATTTTAGGGTATATGAATTATATTTCAATTTTTTTAAAAACAGTGATTGGGGAGGATGGGAGGGGGTGAAGGATCAAAAACTATCTGTTGGATACAATATATACTATTCAGGTGATAGATACACTAAAAGCCTGGACTTTACCACTGTAAAATTCATCCATGTAACAAAAAACCGGTTGTACCTCCTAAATCTACTGAAATAAAAAAAAATTTTAACTGACAAAAAAAGGAATAAACAGTGACAAAAAGACACTATGCCATAACAGACTGGTAGAAAATATTTACAAAACATATATGTAACAATATATTTATACTTAGAACATATAAATAACATTTACAACTTAGTAATAAAAAGACAAACAGCCCAATTAAAAATTAGGCAAAAGACTTGAACACTTTTACAAATATAAATAAAATTTTTAAAATGCACATGGATTTATTATCATCAAACATTACGGAAATGAAAATTACACACAATGAAAAACCACTACACACCCAGTAGAATGACTAAAATATGGAGAAACTGTAACTCTCATACACTACCGGTGTCCATTAACAGTAGAATTGATAAATTATAGTGTATCCATACAATGGAATACTACCCAGCTATAATGGAATGAACTACTGATATATGCTATAACACGTATGAATCTCAAAATAATTTTGCTGAGTGAAGCCAGATAAGGAAAGAGTACATATTATATGATTCAAGTTTCTAGAAAATGCAAAGAAATTTAACATGATAGAAAGAAGATCAGTGGTTGCCAATGAGTGTCTGCCTTCCCACATATTCTCTAATACAGTTCATTATCAAACTGCTGTGTACCTGCCAATCTGAGATGTCAAAAATAGTATCTCTGAGTAGTTTTTATTTATATTCCCCTCATGAAGAGTGAGACTGAGTTTATTGTCATAAGTTTAAGTGACGATTGCATTTCATTTCTTCTGAATTATCTGTTCATATTCTTTGCTTATTATTCTATTGGATTACTAGTCTTTTTTTCATTGATTTTCAGTGCTCTTTATATATTAGGGAAATCAGCCCTCTGCAATATGAGTTGCAGGTATTTTCCCGTTTCTCATTTGTCTTTTGACTTTGCTTATAGCAGTTTTTGCCGTGCTGGTCTCTCCTACCTCAAAATTAAAAAAAAAAAAATTATGTAGTCAAATTTACAGTCTATTCTTTTTGTTTTTTTTTGAGACAGAGTCTCACTTTGTTGCCTGGGCTAGAGTGAGTGCCGTGGCATCAGCCTAGCTCACAGCAACCTCAAACTCCTGGGCTCAAGCGATCTTTCTGCCTCAGCCTCCCGAGTAGCTGGGACTACAGGCATGTGCCGCCATGCCCGGCTAATTTTTATATATATGTATATATTTTTAGTTGTCCAGCTAATTTCTTTCTATTTTTTTTTAGTAGAGACAGGGTCTCACTCTTGCTCAGGCTGGTCTTGAACTCCTGAGCTCAAACGATCCGCCTGCCTTGGCCTCCCAGAGTGCTAGGATTACAGGCGTGAGCCACCGTGCCCAGCCTATAGTCTATTCTTTTATGGCTTGGAATGTTTTATCATACTATACAAAATTATTTCTTTAAATACTCCTGTGGTTTCTTTTAGTACATTACTATACTAGTACAATAGTTCCATTTCTCACATTTTAATAGCTGATTCATCTAGAATTTATCCTAATATAAAATGTCAGGTATGATATAACTTTTTATTTTCCATATGGCTACCCAAATTTCTCTATGCCATTTATTAAATAATACATTCTCTCACACCATCCTGCCTACCACCATTGATTTGAAATGCTACCTTTATCTTATATTACCTATCTTTTGGGTCTGTTTCTAGACTTTTTATTTTAAGGAATATAATTTTGAATAGTCTGCTGTTTCAAAGTTTTTATCAAAATTTGTTTTATAAGCCAGGCACAGTGGTGTATGCTTGTAGTCCCAGTTACTTGGGAGGCTGAGGTGGGAGGATTGCTTAAGCCCAAGAGTTTGAGACCAGCCTGGGCAACGTAGTGAGACCCCGTGTCTTAAAAAAAAAAAAGCTTGTTTGATAGAGTCATAATTATGCAAGATTATTTAAATACTGTTTAGTCCATTTCCTTCTTTGAGAATTCACAGTTCTATTTTAACTCCAACAATACAAACCTTCAGCTACATCACTCCTCCATATATTCTTGGCTTCTACATAATTATCTTAAATGAGTTATATTTTAAATGTCAAACTTTAGGTTTTCTCAAAACACACTGCATAAAAGAGCCGTAAGAAAATAAAATAACTAAGTATATCTGCTACAGGAATATTGTGGACAATGAAATCACTTAGTACTTCTAATAGGAATCCTCTTTGAGAAATACCTTTTTTTTAGAATTTAATCCCAGAAAACTTTGTTTACCCCAAGGAACTAGTAGTAAGTTATTTGAGTTTCTACTTTTATTTACATATTCCCTAGTATTTATTATCCTATTGCAAATGTTTATATGGTAAGACACATTAAAACTTTGTGAATCTTGTTATGAAATGAATAAATAAATTTGTTAGGGAAGTGTAGTAGCCATGAAGATGTACCATTCAGATCTCCTTGAAGAGAACCTATTGTATGGAACATAGTTTAGCCCTCTAGCTGCCTTCCCCATGAACACTCAGAACACTCTGCCTAAGCTTCTCCCAGCCAGTGACTGAGCATGGTAGCAGAGGCAATAGCACCTGCCCATTCCTGCTCCACATGGGATTCCATTACAGGCAACTTTTGCTTAGGGACTCCACATCTGCTTGGCTGGGATTTTCTCAACTGTGCTGTGGTCTGTGGTATTTCCTACCCAATCTTTCCCTCACAAGTGTTAGACTTGCATCACATTCTGAAAGTTCTCGCTGCCTATTCCTGGCTCCCTCCCCTCTATCGTTCACAGGTGCTCTACCCAATAAATCTTGCCTCTCTAAGTCGGTCTTGACATCTGCCTCTTGGAGGATCCACACTGACACAGGGAGCATAAGATAATTTAGTTAATTGAGGAAAGACTCAGCTAGCTGTTTAAATAGGACCTGTCTCCACATTCTTCATACCCACCATTATCTTTAAGGCTACATGAGGGCTTCCGTAGATGAGACCAGATGTGAAAGAAGAGATACAAGTTTTTTACAAAAATCTCAGTATACTGTGGGCTCTTTGGCTATTTCACTTAAAAATGCAAGTATATTTGCCTTAGGAAGCAGAGCTGTCTCTAAGTGAATCACTGTATTTTTCCTTGACCTATCCTGAACTGAGAAATAGCTCAGAGATCTGGCCAGCAATGAAGGCAACAGCACCATTCTCTGGCATTTAAAACATTATAAAGAATAAATATATTATCGGCTCAAGGCTTCTTCTTCGGCATCACCAAGGAAACTCTTGACCCAAGGACACATGTTGTAAAATATCTTGTGAAATACTCATTTAAACAGGATTTCATCCATATGAAAAAAAAAAGTTTACATTTGGCCTATTTCTGCCATCATTCAATTTCAAAGGGATAGTCATATGAAATTTGCCAGTTTCTAAACTATGGTAACCAACTGAGAACGCCTAGCCTGTAACGACCAGTAGTTTTTAGGACCTCAATAATTATGTGCTTTGTTGTGTATAGTGCTTGATATACTGTGCATAGCTAACAAATATTGAACCAATCCTCCATAACCTGCCTTCCAGGACAAAAACTCTTTATTCATAAGACTAAAATATTCTTCAACCATTTCTCCAAGGAAAGAGCTTCTTAAAATTTTGGGGCCTTGCAGCTTCACACTATAAAAAGTCCTGAGGGATGAAGGTAACACCATCACCCAAAAACTATTAATATTATAATAATATATCAAGGCATTCCTTTTAGAAAGATATAAATTCGCCTGCTCTTAGTTTTACCTTCTTACAAAGTTCCGTAGTCCAGGCTACATAATTCTTCTTTTCCTCTAATGTTAACAACCTTCAAATATTTGGAAATGTCTCTCCTGGATCTTGTAGTTGCCAGAATTCAGTTG
This sequence comes from Indri indri, assembly GCA_004363605.1. Lineage (NCBI taxonomy): Eukaryota > Metazoa > Chordata > Mammalia > Primates > Indriidae > Indri > Indri indri. The sequence goes on along the minus strand of RJWJ010012632.1, from coordinate 2,785 downwards.
ACCCTGCATGCTTAAATTTGTTAACCAATCTTCATAAATTCATGTATTTATCCCTCTCAGCACTACAGTTGCTCTCAGAACTCACCACCTTCTGTTTCTATCATGCTGACACTGTGCTAAATGTAATACTCCCAGTGGGCTCTTGCCAACTCCCTATGCTGTGGCACAATTCTTCTTTGTTAGCTGCCCAGAATAGCACCGGTTTCCTTTGACTGCCGGATCACATTTCAAGCCCAAACCAAGTTTGTTATCTGCCATTACCGTCAAGTCTCTTTTGCCCTCTGGGGTTTCATTTATTTTTTTCCCTGTCAGATCTCTTGTATCTCCTCTTTGGCCTCTGAAACAAGAGTAGAATTGTATCCTAATGCTAATTTCCCAGATACATGAATATTGCTCATATTTTGATCTGTTAATAGTATTAAAATTGCTCACATAATTTTCATAATTCACCAGTTTTTCCCCCCATTGGATTCCTATCTAAGATTTTTCCTTGTTAAACCTTCACTCCAACCTATCTTCTTCTTTGAATTACTGTTATAGGTAAAACAAAATAGGTTATATACTCTCCATAGTCCCTTTAGTTCAATAAACTTTTACTAAGCACCCACTAGATGCAGGTGTTGTGAATAAAGATGAACATATAGTTTTTGCCCTTAAGCAGCTCAGCTCACAGTCTTGTCTGAAAGACATGCAAATATGTATTAGTATTTACAATACGGTGTAATATTGCAATATTAGAAAAGTATGCAAAGGTCAGGAAAGGTAACTTTAAGAATGAATAGGAGTCTGGCCAGGCATGGTGGCTCATGCCTGTAATCCTAGCACTCTGGAAGGCCGAGGTGGGAGGACTGCTTGAGCTCAGGAGTTCAAGACCAGCCTGAGCAAGAGCGAGATGACCCTGTCTCTACCAAAAATAGAAAAATTAGCCAGGCACTGTGGTGTGTGTCTGTAGTCTCAGCCACTCGGGGGGCTGAGGCAGGAGGATCACTTGAGCCCAGATGCCACTGCACTCTACCCAGGGCAACAGAGCGACACTCTATCTCAAAAAGAAAAAAAACAGAAAAAGAAAAATTAGCCAGGCAATGTGGCACCCACCTGTAGTACCAGCTATTTGAGAGGATGAGGTAGGAGGAATAGCTTGAGCCCGGGGTTTGAGGTTGCAGTGAGCTAACAATGATGCCTACTGCACTCAATTTGGGGTGATGGAGTAAGACTCAGTCTCAAAAAAAAAAGAATGAATAGGAATCAGTCAGACCTAGAAGGAGGAGGAGGACATTCAGGTCAGAGAGAAATTCCAGAGTAAAGACAAACAATGTTGAATTAGTGTGGACTGCTGAGGAAACAAGCGGTATGATGTCACTGAAGCATAACGAGCAAGGCAGGGGAGAAATGGCAGGATGTGAAAGTGGGGAATTAGCAAAGAACCAAGGTACCAGGTCCTGAAGTGCCTTGAATCTCAAGCTAAGGAATTTGAACTTAATCATGTAAGCAAGGAGCAGAGGTTAAAGGAATACAAAAAATGAAGATACATAACCAATGTTTTAGAAGAATCATTCAACATAAGTGTAGAGAAGAAACTGGAGGTAAGAGGGACAGAAGCAAGAATATCAATCAATGAACGCTGTGTGTAGGAACTGAAAAAAAAAAAGAAAAATATCAATTATACATCAGCTGCAATAGTTCAGGTGCAATGTAAGGGCTTTTTTCAGAAGGAAAAAAATCAAGATGGCCATTTTCAGCCTATCACTTAGTAAGCACCAACTATGTGGCAGGTTCCATATTATGTGCTTTCCATATTTAATATCATTTAATGGTTACCATAACCCTGTCAGGGAGGTATTAGTATCTTAATCTAATGGGAAAAACTTGAGGATCAGAGAAAACAGATAAAGCTCAAAAATGCAACAAACAAGCCAATGACCAAAATAGAATCAAATTTAGTAAAATGTCCTCTGTATTGTCATTGTGGCTTCTAGAACCCTATTCCCAAGTAGTATATCCCTAATCTACTCACAGACAGCTCATTTTCTCTATTTCAATTCATTTATTCAGCAAATATGAATTAAGCACCTAGAATGTATACTATAGACTGAATGTTTGTATCCCCCCCAAATTCATATACTGAAACATAATCTCCAGTGTGATGGTACTTGGAAGTGGGACCTTTGGGAGATGATTAGGTCATGAAAGCTAAATGGGATTAGCACCCTTATAAAGAGCCCCCCAGCAAGCTCTCTCACCCCTTCCACTACATGAAGACATGGAAAGAAGACAGCCATCTATAAAGCAGGAAGTAGGCCCTCACCAGACACCAAATCTGCTAGTGCCTTGATCTGGGGACTTTCCAGCCTCCAGAACTATGAGAAATAAATTTCTGTTGTTTATAAGCCACTCAGTCAATGGTAGTTTGTTATAACAGCCTGAATGGACTAAGACAACATGCTACGTATGCACTGTACAAAAAATAATTCCTATAGTCAATGAGTTTACAATTTGGTGGAAAAGAAACAGGATATAATCACACAATAAAATATATAATTAGAAATGAATAAAGAATTATAAAAGAGGCCGGGCGCGGTGGCTCAAGCCTGTAATCCTAGCACTCTGGGAGGCCGAGGTGGGCGGATCGTTCTGAGCTCAGGAGTTCGAGACCAGCCTGAGCAAGAGCGAGACCCCATCTCTACCAAAAATAGAAAGAAAATTAATTGGACAGCTAAAAATATATAGAGAAAAAAAAAAATTAGCCGGGCATGGTGGCACATGCCTGTAGTCCCAGCCAGTCGGG
>RJWJ010012631.1:0-41627 GCA_004363605.1 Indri indri | reverse complement strand
AGCCCAGTTCAAGGCTGCAGTGCACTATGATTGCATGTGTGATTCTGAATAGCCACTGCGCTCCAGCCTGGGCAACACAGCGAGACCTTGTCTCTAATAAAAAGATAAATAAATAAAAGAAGAAGAAAGAAAGAATGTTAACAAGAGGCCTCAGTATTTCCCGCTCAGATGGTCCCGGACTGTGAAGGCCATGTAGGAGGAACATGACTGCTCCTTCCAGGGTGTTGGAAATAGTAGCTGCAGGTAAGTCCTGAGCTCCAGGAAGACCCTAAGAGAAAGCTATCAGCACCAGCAGTTCCTGGACTGGCTCAGAGCTTCAAAGGGCACCAATAACCATTGTTAAATGGTACAAGTATTTTAATAAGTTTAGACTGAAAAATGTGATAAGTAAGCCACAGGGGATCACTTACTCTGTTACTTTTTTATCCCACGAAAGACACATTTCTGCTTAGAACAGAGAAAGAGCAAACAAAAATACTGTGTTCCTGTTAAAAGCCATCTGCAACAGCCCACAGCTAGCATCATACTGAATGGGGAAAAACTGAAAGACTTTCCTCTAAGATCTGGAACTAAACAAAGATGCTCACTTTCACCACTTTTATTCAAAATAGTACTAGAAGTCCTAGCCAGAGCAATCAGACAAGAGAAAGAAAGAAAGGACATCCAAATTGGAAAGAAAGAAGTGAAATTATCCTTGTTTGCAGATGATACACTGTTATATGTAGAAAACCTAAAGATGCCACAAAAAAATTATTAGAACTGACAAATAAGTTCAGTAAGTTGCGGGATACAAAATCAACATACGAAAATCAGTAGCATTTCTAAATTCCAACAGTAAACAATCTGAACAAGAAACTGAGAAAGTAATCCAATTTACAATAACTACAAATAAAATAAAATACCTAGGAATAAAATTAACCAAAGAAATGAAAGATCTCTACAATGAAAACTATAAAACATTGATGAAAGAAATTGAAGTGGACACAGAAAAATGGAAAGATATTCCATGTTCATGGCTTAGAATAATCCATATTGTTAAAATGTCCACACTACCCAAAGCAATCTACAGATTCAATGCAATTTCTATCAAAATATCATTGACATTCTTCACAGAAATAGAAAAAAAAATCCTAAAATTTATATGAACCACAAAAGACCCAGAATAGCCAAAGCCATCCTGAGCAAAAAGAACAAAGCTGGAGGCATCACATTACCTGACTTCAAATTATACTACAGAGCTGTAGTAACCAAAACATCATGATACTGGCATAAAAACAGACACATAGACCAATGAAACAGAATAGAACCAAAAATATACCCATGTATCTACAGTCAACTCATTTTCAACAAAGGTGCCAAGAATATACATTGGGGAAAGGACAGTCTCTTCAATAAATGGAACTGGGAAAACCAGATATCCATATGAAGAAGAATGAAACTAAACCCCTATCTCTCGCCATATATAAAAATCAAATCAAAGCCAGGCATGGTGGCTCATGCCTGTAATCCTAGCACTTCAGGAGGCCAAGGTGGGAATATTGCTTGAGCTTAGGAGTTCAAGACCAGCCTGAGCAAGAGTGAGAGCCCATCTCTACTAAAAATGGAAAAATCAGCCAGGCATTGTGGCATGCATCTCTAGTCCCAGCTACTCAGGAGGCTGAGGCAGAAGAATCACTTAAGCCCAAGAGTTTGAGGTTGCAGTGAGCTACGATGACACCACTGCACTCTACCCAGGGAGACAGAGTGACACTCTGTCTCAACAACAAAAAAAAAAGGAAAAAAAAATCAAATCAAAATGGAGTAAAGATGGCTGGGAATGGTGGCTCATGTCTGTAATCCTAGCACTCTGGGAGGCCAAGGTGGGAGAATTGCTTGAGGCCAGGAGTTTGAGACCAGCCTGAGCAAGAGCGAGACCCTGTCTGTACAAAAAATGGAAAAGTTAGCCAGGCATGGTGGCGTACACCTGTAGTCCCAGCTACTTGGGAGGCTGAGGCAGGAGGATCACTTGAGCCTGGGGGTTTGAGGTTGCAGTGAGCTATGATGACACCACTGCACTCTAGCCTGGGAGACAGAGTAAGAACTTGTCCCAAATTTAGAAAATGGATTAAAGACTTAAATCTAAGACCTGAAACTATAAAACTACTAGAAAGAAACATTGGGGAAACACTCCAGGACATTGGTCTGGGCAAAGATTTCTTGAGTAAGTCCTCAAATGCACAGGCAACCAAAGCAAAAATGGACAAATGAAATCACAACAATCTAAAAAGCTTCTGCGCAGCAAAGAAAACAATCAACAAACTGAAGCAACAACCCACAGAATGGGAGAAAATATTTTCAAACTACCCATCTGACAAGGGATGAATAACCACAATATGTAAGGAGCTCCAACAATTCAACAGGAAAAAAAAAATCTGATTACAAAATGGGCAAAAGTCTGAATAGACATTTCTTAAAAGAAGACATGCAAATGGACAACAGGGATATGAAAAAATGCTCAACATCACTAGTCATCACAGAGATGAAAATTAAAACTGCAATGAGATATCATGTCACCCCAGTTAAAATGGCTTTTATCCAAAAGAGAGGCAATAATGAATGCTGGCAAGGATATGGAGAAAGAGAAACTCTCATATACTGTTGGTGGGAATGTAAACTAGTACAGCCACTAATTTATACATAACAGTATTCATACATAACAGTTCTTCAAAAAACCAAAAATAGAACTACCATATGATCCAGCAATCCCACTACTGGGTATATCTCCAAAAGAAAGGAAATCACTGTATCAAAGAGATACCTGTACTCCCACGTTTATTGCAGCACTAGTCACAATAGCCAAGATACAGAATGAATCTAAGTGTCCATCAACGATGAATGGATAAAGAAAATGTGATGTATATACACAATGGAATATTATTTGGCCATAAAAAACAGTGAAATCCTGTCATTTGCAACAACATGAATAGAACTGGAGGACATTATGTTAAGTGAAATAAGTCATGCACAAAAGGACAAATATCACATGTTCTCACTAATAGGTGGGAGCTAAAAAATAAATTGAACTCATGGAGATAGAGAGTAGAATGATGGTTACCAAAGGCTGTGATGTGTAGTGGGGAGGAGAGATAAAGAGGGGGTGGTAAATGGGTACAAAATACAGTCAGAAGGAATAAGATCTACTGTTCAGTAGCACAATTATTGTTATAGTTAACAATAATTTATTGTATATTTCAAAAGAACTAAAAGAGTGAAATTGGAATGCTCCTAACACAAACAAATGGTAAATACTTGAGGTGCTGGATACCCCAATTACCCTGATTAGATCATTACATAGTGTATGCTATCAATGTACCCCATAAATATGTACAATGTACCCCACACATATGCACAATTATGTATCCATAATAACTGAAAATAAAAAGTTTTTAAAATAAAAAAAAATACTATGTTCCTTCTAGGCATCTCCCCAAAACAAAGGAATTCTCTATTTATATTTTTAGCTCAATTTTGGGGTTAAAAGAGAAAAGGGAAAAACAAAACCCACAGGAATGCCAATTAAAAGTTCCCTTTGCACATGTTTGTTAAAATAGCATAATATGCCTATTCTGTACCAGCTAATATGAAAACCATATAATTTATGAAATCCCACTAAGAAAAAAATCCTACTCTTTCTTCTCAAAATAATGGGGGAAAAAATGATAGAACTCTTCTAGATAACACACATAGGCAAACAGCATTTGCTAATGAAAAAAATCCAATCCTCTATTAAATAATTTTAACACAACAGCAGCGGCACCTTCCCAACTCACAACACCTATCTCTTCTCTAGAAACTTTGAAGGCCCACTCCAACCATGCCCATGGGTAGACAACTGATCGCAGCTGGACCAGTCACATTCTCTCTCCCAGGGATTTGGATTTGGACAAGAGACAGCTTACCAGTCTCAGCAAGAGGATGGAATGAAGGGTAGATCTACCCACTAGCTCCGATGTAGCCAGGTCCTGCCTGTGGTCCTAGAAATGAGAAAACCATCAGTTCCACAAACATGTCTCAGCTCGTCTTATGAGCTAGATCTGGGGAACCGAGGATGACCTGATAGGACACATGGACTTGCTCTTCCAGGATTCTGGACTTGCTGAGGAAGCAGATGTGTCATCAGATCATTGGCACCATCCTGGATGGGCTCTGCCAATAACACCAGGAGGACTCGGACAAGCAGTTGCCCCTGCACTTAGCTCCTCATCTAGAAAACAATCGAAGTGACTCTTCCAGCTCCACAGCCTGTGGCTTCTGAAGACAAAAGCCACCTAATTGGAGACTGGGAGGCAAATTTGCATTCCCCACCTGTTATGGACTGAATGTTCATGTTCCCCTACAAAATCCACAGCTGAAGCCCTGAGCCCCGATGTGACTGTATTTGGAGATAGAGCCTGTGAGGAGGCGATAAAGGTTAAATGAGGTCAAAATGTTGTAGGGCTGGTGTCCTTATAAGACTAGGAAGAGACACCAGAGCTTTCTCTCTCTCTACCATACGAGGACACAGCGAGAAGGTGGCCATTTGCAAGCCAGGTGTAGAGCCCTGAGCAGGAAGCAAATCGGCCGGCACCTTAGTCTTGGACTTCCTAGTCTCCAGACCATGGAAAATAAATCTCTGTTGTTTAAGCCACCCAGTCTGTGGTACTTCGTTATGGCAGCCCAAGCTGACTAAGACACCTCTTCTTCCTCAAACGTGGGCAGAAGGGGCTCTTAAATGATGACATTTGCCCAACGACACATCCTGAAAGCTCCCTGAATGCACACAGCCTGCTTCCAAGGACAGCGGCCACCAGCTTCCCAAGAGGTGTGAGCAGGAAGCTTCTTCTGGAAGCTCTGAAACCAGCCCTGCGCCCAGCCCTTGGCCACCCACTACCAGGATCCGGGAGCTGATGAAATTCATGGCAGGTACTCCGGGCGGGACTCCAGCCTCCTCTGGTGCATTTCTGCCTGCTTTCCTGGTGGCCAGAGGAAGCCACACTCAGCAAATGGATGACAGCTTTTGATGCATGAGGCACAGTCCGGGACTGCCGGGTTGAGGAGAACCGGTCCCTCCTGAGCAGTTCCTCCCAGGCTTCCCTGCTGCAATGTGAGGCAAGTGCCAGACGGACCCCGTGGAGTGTCGGGAACTGGGGGATCCTAGGCTCCTCCCCAAACCAGGCTGCAATCGGACCCAATTTACACAGGGGTTCCCTCTCTCCTCTGCCCTCATCTAAGCTGACCCATTCATTGCCTCCCTAAAGCTCATAAAACGTCGTTTCCTGGCATTGTGTTTTCATTCATGCAAGCAGACCACCATGTTCGTTAAGATGGAAGACAGATAAAGCAGATCTTAGTTTTGTCTCTTTTAATAATGAAAGCATGATTCCTCAAAATCCAATTTTTGGCTGTTTTGTTTTAGTGTCTCAGCTTCCCTTTATAGTTCTCTCTCTCTTAGTCCCGCATCAAACTCTGCCCTTCGGATTTACCTCCTGAAGATTCTTTAAAAAACAACAAAAGTCCCTCTGTGCCCTCTTTGGCTTCTGTGATCCTGACTCCCAGCTCCTGTCCTAGCCCTCTGGCCAGTCCAGCTCCAGCTCATTCCCCTTCTCCCAGCTGACATTGTTCACTCCCTCCAAAACTGTCACCCCACGTGGAGCTTTCCAGAGAAGCAGACCTGCCTGGCGCCTGCCCGTGGACACTTCCACCTGGTGTCCTGTGGTTCTCCACTGCACGGGCCCAGACAGACCTCAGTGTCCCTTCCCCAAACCAGCATCTGCTCCTGGTCCCCAGCTCTCTCAGGGGCCTTGCCTGTGCCTCATCACCACGGCTCTCAAGCTTAGAGTCCTCCTGCTTCGGGATCTAGAGTTACCGTGAACCGAGGTAACTTACATAAATATAAATCACCTAGCGCAGTGCTTGGCCTGTGCCAGACAAATGTTCATTCATCTCCTCTTCCCTCACTTCTTCAGCCCTGTTCTCCACCATGTGGTTTATCCTCTAGGGACAAATCTGATTTCGAGAGTCACAGTTTGCCAAATACACCCTGCAATTTTCTACTTCCCATAATCCAGCTGCAGAGGTAATGAGTGTCTTTCCCCACCATCTTAAACCAAGTTGATATTGTATAAAATTATCTGGTTATTTTGGTTTATCTGAAATATTCAGATCAGGAGGATACCTGAATTTTTTTAAATAATTATGATTTTTTTAAAGCTTGTCTCAGGAAGTTTTTATAAAACAAAGTAAAAAGAACTCATTCCTCATTATCCTCCCTTCCCACTCTGCTTTTGGAAGGATTTGCAATTCAGATTGAGGATAAACTCTGTTTTCACTTAGAAAAACACATTCTCTCTAGCAAAGAAACTCTTTTTTGAATAAATCCCTGCAAAGCAGCCATATCTTTATATTTCATATGTGCAACAATTTAACAAGAAAATCCTATTAATCTCTTTGTCCTTTCTTATTCTTTCCCGTCGTCCCTTTAATGATGGAAATTTTAGAACTGCACAATCCACAATCACACACACACTTCCTTTGTCTTTTCAGATTTCTTCGCAACAAAACCCCACAGACAACAGAGGTCAGATTTAATTGATTTTAGCTTAGGGCCAGATCCTCAGTGTCAAAATGAAATAGAAAATTGAAATAAAACCCATAACTTTGGCTGAATTATTTTGATAATTGCCTGAATTTCTGTGTCCCCAAGAAGAATTGCTTTCAGATCAATATGGAAGAAAAAGCATTCTTTTCGTGTGTTGGTGAGTAAATAGGACAAATGGCTCTGGGGTGTCCAGTGTGTGGGCTCTGGAGGCAGACTGTCTGGTCTGAACCCTGACTGTGTCCCTTACCAGCTGAGGGACCCTGGGTGACCTGCTGATATCTCTGAGTTTCAGATTTCTCATTCGGGATTGTTGTGAAGATTAAATGAGTTAATTCAAGTAAGGCAATGAGGACAGTCCCTGGCACATACTAAGTGCTCAGTAAAAATAGGAATCATTATTATTCCAAACAAAATGAATGCCAGTTCCACATATGACCAGCCTGGAAGCAGCATAGTGTAATCATTAGATCCTTTTACTCAGACGGCCTGGGTTCAATTCCCTGCTTTACAACTTGCTAGCTATGTGACTGGGCAAGTTGCCCAAACGTTGTGTGCCTCAGTGGCTCCATTTGTACAACGGGCCATTGAAAATTATATCCGCATCATGGATATTGTCATGTGTGTGAAATGAGACAATGTGAAATATTTAGTTCCATAGTACATGCTCAGTGAATTCTGGCTGCTATTTTTCCTTGCGTGCTACGAAAATAAGGTTGATTAACTCAGAACTGTTTCCCCAAACTCGAAGAGATTTTCAGAAGGGTAAAGTTGTAAGATTTTTTCCATTTTAGTTGATTAGGGGTCAAATAGGGTTAGAATACAGCTCCTATTAACAGGGCACCCGACCCCACAGAGGTGGGCAACAAGGCCCCTTAGACAAAAAGAGGTCAGACATTCCCTCTCCTGCAATTGGCAGCCAGGGTGAGGCACGTGGCTTGGGTTCAGCCAATCAGATGCTCACGACTGGCAACAAGGCCAGTTGCTTCTGAAAGTAGAGAAAGGGAAGGATGCAAACTGGAAGGATGGGTAGAGAGAGGGAAGGATGCAAACTGGAAGGATGGGTTGAAAGCGGGGGACTGATATCCGATCTGTGGAGTTTCACCCGCTTGGACCACAGCCTCCATTGTTTCTCAATGCTAAACTTCTTAATTACAAAATAAACACATATTCTTTCCATCCTGCAAAGTATCCTCCTCAATCCCGCCCCCATTAGCTGGTTTCTCTGTAACTTATTCTCCCTATGTAACAGTGTGTCATTACCATTTCTCAAGGTCAATGGATGTCTATTGTATCACTCCACTATGGCCCCATAATTTTTCATAATATTAATATAAATGCACCACTATTTTTTCAAACGCTCCTCTTTGGACAGGTACCTTTATAGATATTCGTTACGATTTTAAATGCACATGCTAGGGACCTGGCAACTGCACTTTGGGGAATCAATCGTACAGAAATAACACACTGGTTTACCGTAAGACTGCACATGCGAGGATAATTACCGTGCATTGCTGGGAGTGTCAGCAGCTGGGAATAACCCAAATGCCCAGCGAGCTTCCCTTATCTGCGTTGTTTATGGCATTTTGTTTAAGAAGAGGGGAAATTTCAACTGTAAAAAGTGTTTTATGAAAACCGTTATTCAAACCCAGGTGAGAGTTGGGACTTTTAGGTTCCTTCCAACGGTGAAATTTTAGATTTCTTTCCTTTTGGGAGCCGGGGAGGAGGCTGGGAGAAAAATAAGATGTGTAAGTCAAGGTCAGGTTACCACAGAACAAGTGGGTCATTGTTAGGTCTATTTTACTGACGGAGGCAGCACATCTGAATCCTCATAGAGCCCAAGTCCAGGTTTTCCTTCCATCCAGAGATTCTCAAACCTTAGTGTACATAAGAGTCACCTGGGACTCTTGTTAAACTGCAGATGGATTCATTAGCTCTGGGGTGGGGCCCGAGATGGTGCATCTCTAACAAGCAAGCAGGTGATATGGATGCTGCGGGTCTGTGGACCACACTTGGAGTTGTAAGAATGAGATCAATTCACATCTACTGTTTGAACTGAATCCCAGGACTGTCCAAGTTTTAGCAGTGAAAGCCCGAATCTCAAGAAATCCCTGAGTCCCAGGCAAATCAGGACATTCAATCACCTAGTGGTTGGATTAGCTCAAGGTCAGATGACTCAGAGGCCTGATATAAATGAAGTTGGCTGGTTGCAAACTTTGGCAAACAGAAGGGCTTAAACACCTACTTGCTCAGGCTCTACCCAAGAGTCTCCGACTCGCAACTTTGACCGAGATGACCCCTACACTACATCAGCTGAGAAATTCTGTAACACACGTTTTCTAATGGCAGCTCTAAGTGTCCACGGGTGATGGGTCAGAATGAAAATATTAAAAATTAAGGTCTACTCAGAAACAAGATGAAAATGATTTAAAGAGAAGGCAGGGAAAGAATCCATGTAGCCACTCAAAAGCTCACTGTGACAGCCTCCAAGATGACCCCAGGTGATGCTCATCTCCTGGTAGTCACACCCTTGTGTGCTTCTCTCCCACATGGGACACAGCTAACCTGTGTAATCAATATCGGGCACATGAGGAAGTGTGACTTCCAAGGCTAGGCTGTAAAAGACGTTGAGGCCTCTACCGTATTGGGGGCTTTTGGGTCACTTGCTCTGGGGGAAGCCAATTGCCATGCCATGAGGACACCTATGCAGCCCCATGGAGAAAATCGAACTGTGAGGTACTGAGGCCTCCTGCCAGTAGCCAAATTAATGAGCCACCTTGGAAGCAGATCCTCCAGCCCTCGTGAAGTCTTCAGGTGACTGCAACCCTGGCCAACATCTGAACTGCAACCTTACGAGAGACTCTGAAACAGAACCACTCGGCAAAGCCACTCTTGATCGAGCACCCTAAAACTCCCTGAGGGTCAAAGACCCAAGAAGTTGCAACCTGGCAGCCAGCAGGGCCACAGATTTCATTTTGCCTACACATTTTTTTCAATGTGATTAGCCACCAATATCTAAAAACCAAGATATTCCCCATGTTAATATTTCAGCACCTCCTGAAAAACTGAAAGAGCTTCAACCCAAGGTCTTCATTCCTACAGGTCAAGGATGGGTGAGCCTTGAGCAGCAGCTGCCCATGCTAGGGGTTACCTGTGCTCCCCACATCAGCACACCCCCCACCTCCTACTGTCTCTCCACGGGGCTCACAGTACTAGTTAATGTCACCTGCTGGCCCTCCTGAGTCTGTGATCCTTAACAGATGAGAAACTTTTTCACCAGTGGTACTCAAAGCATGGTTCCCGGACCAACAGCATCAGCATCACCTGGGAACTTGCTAGAAAAGCAAATTGTTGGGACAACTCAGAAATTCTGGGGTGGGGCCCAATAATGTGAGTTTTAACAAGTCATCCAGGGTGATTCTGACACCTGATAAAGTCTGAGAACCCCTGTTTCTCACAGGCAAGACTTCTTGCCTTTGAAAACTATTTTGCGCTGTTCAGTAGAAGGGGCTCAGCTCTGAGGGTCCAGCTGTCCCAGCGTGCAGACGCAGGCCCTAGCCCCACCAGAAATGCCAGCTGTGCCTTCTGCCAGGCTTCCTGTCAAATCCTTGGAGGCCGCAAAACTCCAAGTTCTCACCGCACCTTGGAGAGCCTGGGTGCACTCTCAGGGGTACAGTGAGAACCTGGTAACAATTTTGTTTCAAATAATCTGTTCACCTGGCCTTTTCTCCCTCACATGTATATGAATAAACAATATAGCTGTTTTTTTAAATGGAGGGCCAAGTCCTACGGTGTGTTGGGCACATTCTCTGTTGTAACCTTTCTTTGAACCTCAGATTTCTCAGCTGCAAAATGAGGTGCTCAGATGAGCTGTCCTCAGTCTCCAGCTCTAAAGTCTGTAACTAATTGACATTAAATGAACCTTCCATTTCAGAATACCAAAAGCCCTCATCTATCCAATAAATCACTGTTTTGTTGGACGGTATGTCTGTACTTAATGAATCAATGCGTCAATTTGGCTGTACTTAATGAATTTGTTTTCTCAAATATTTATAATAAGCAAAACACCTTGTCCTTTTTTCACAATGTGTTTAAGTGAACCGATCAGTGACTTCAGATAAAAATCTTAAAGCATCTGCCATCAGAAATGCATGCACTGATTGGTAACCCCTCGATGTACTGGGGAAGGTTCGGCGGCAGGGAGAGATCTTACAGTGCGGGGCAGCCTCTGTGCAGAGGATACGTGATTATGAACATTGCAACACGATAACTCTCACCCACGAAACCCACCACGCAGTCCAGGGCTACGTCTCCACCCCTGTCCCAGGGTTCTAACTTGAGTTGACTCCACTTCAAAGAAAGGAAAGCTTGTTTGGCCAAATACCCATGGAGCGTCGGTTTCAGGAATGTGACATGCTGTTAAACCACAGCCGTGTAAGCTTGCGGCTGCCGAGATTTTCCGAGGACGAAAGTTTCACTTTTCAAAGAAAAACATGGCACCATGTAAGTTGGAGAAACCTAAGGTAAATGGTGTCAATTGGCCCCAGGAAGTTTCTTCTTCCAAAGAACACCTACTCTGCGTCAGCGTGTGCTGGGAAGGGTGGAGAGGTGCCTGAGAATGGACTCAATTGGCAAGATTGGAATGACGAGACAGTGCCTGCCTTTGGGCAAGCTTTTCAGGAGGCGGGGATAAAGGACAGTTGGGAGGAGCAGAGCCCAGTGTCAGCGCAGGACATTGGGGGTGGGGGTTACTGGGAAAGGGAAGGGCGTTAGGCCAGGGCAGGTTGAGTGAACGGCAGCACCATGAACAGCTGGGAGAGGCCCTGCAGCTGCGGGAACTGCGGCTGGAAGCACCAAGTCACCAGGCAAGAGAGAGGTCCCCAGGCCACGATGTGAAGATGTCCTATGTCCCTAGATCGGGGTTAATCTGCATTTCAAAGTCAGCATTTGAGGAACTGAATGACTACAGAAGCACATTTCAGAGATTCCCCAACTGTTCAATGTTTGCAAGGGAACTTGGAGGTCCTTTAACCCAACTTCACCCTCTGTGTCTCGATCCCTCTGGCTGCTCTGTCGTCCAGCTTCATATTTGGCTGCCTCCGTGGACGGGGAGCTGCTCTCTCACAGAGGAGCCTGTTTCATCACCAAAGGGCTCTAGTCATCTCAAAAAGTTTCCTTCATGTGGTGCTAACACAGCTCTCCTTGCGCTTGACCTTCTTACGCACACGCTTCGGAAGAACAGGCTTGAACCAAGGTCACTAGCAGCCCTTTAACTGTGTAAAGGAGCCACCGTAACCTCTCTAAACTCCCCCAGTCTCTGCCACAGTGGGACGGCTCCTGTACCTGGTTAAGGTCATCTGAACGCTGACTAGTTGGCCCATGTTCTTTGAAAACTGTGCTCCCCGCTCCCTCAAAACAGAGAGTGTCTTTCCAGGTAGAGTGACAGCACAAAGGCGAGACCATGCGCCGTGCGTGGGCAACACTGGAAACCGGAGCCTCTGACCTCAGAGGCCACAGAGGGATGGTGGCTGCTGCTTTCAGGCACTGAAGGATGGTCCAAGTCAGCCCAGCCTGGGGTGACCCCTTCCGGAGGGGCCAGGCAGCCTTGACCAGGCCTGACGCTGAGTACTTCCTGAGCCCTGGGTGGTCTGCAGCCTCTCCCTGTCCGGGGTAAAAGAGGCCCTGGGCCAGAATCCGTGGACGCTACAGTTCATGGACACTGGTGGGGGAAACCCCTGGGCCCTGAGCTTGGCATAGAAGGGAGAAGCCCGCCCCCTTGTGGACCTCTTGGGGGTGGCAAGGTGCAAATAGCACTGAAACCACAAGAGGAGTTGGGGGTTTGGGGGAGCAACCACTTCCTCTCACCACTCCATTTCACCAGTCACCTCTGGTGGCCTGCAATAGAATTGGTCTGCACTGTCGCAGGGTTGGGGAGGGGAGTGGTGGCAGGGGACATGAAGAGAAGTTAGGAGGTGGTGACCCCTGGGTCTAGATGCTTAACGACAGAAAATTGGAAAGAAATCAGGCAAGGTGTTGTTAGCTTTTTAAGAAAAGATGGAAAAAAAAACAAAAAACAAAAAACACCAGTCACCTGCAGACCTTTCCTGGGTCTGCCACTCCCTGTGTGGCGCCCGGCAAATCACAGCCACTCCCTGGGCCTCCAAGGGCTGTGCTAGGTGAAGGTGAAGGCGCCAATCCCTCTGAATGCTGAAGCATCAAGCCTTTCACAGCACAGCCCTGATGGAAGGGAAGAGTGCGTGGGAGGGGGCAGCGCCAAAGGTATCGCGGAAGGGGAGGCAAAGGGCACCAGCATGGCCGCTGCACCCGTCCATCACTGCACATGTCCCTGGGACCCCAAAGGGTCATTTCCCAGAGTGGTCTCCCCTCTTCCACAGTTTTGGCCAAGTCTACGTCATTTCTCCATTGCATGGACACCAGCCCAGAGGCACCTGTGCCATAAAACACGCTTGCCCCCGAGAGATGGGACCCAGGCCTGTTTTATGTCCCAGACGGCAGCCCACAAACGTCCACTGCCTCACTCACACGCTTCTAGACTGCCTTTACTCTGCACTAAGCACATTATCAAAGATTGTGTTTTTAATGTATTTTCAAGGTAAATTCTTTACTACTCTGTAACTGATCAGTATAATTGGGCTAAATGTAGCCCTGGGAAACGCAAACCAGAAGCACTTTCCTCGAAGCTCTCCAGATAAAAAATGAATGATATGTTAAAATGGCTCAAATTTCTTACTGCCCTGGGCTCATAGAGACACACAGCCATGAAGTCACCAAAGATGTCGTTTGGAAAGACTGTCACCCCGCAGAATGAAAAGCATTGAGACCTTTTAAAAAATGGCCTTGTATAAATTGTCTGAAATAACGATGTCCTCAGCCTAGTGTGCTGTCCTAGCTAGAAAGGTCCAGTGCAAATGTTGGGGGGAGGGGGGTCACCTTTGCACACTTCAGTACACTAAAGCTTTGGCTGTAATTATATAAGGCTGCACTGTTCCTTTATTTTTTAATGGCATTATAAGTTACCATATAAACACCCTTTAAAAATCAGAGGACTGCAACAATAAGTACAACCCAAGTTCTACCTAAAAACTACAGTCAGGTAGAACATGTAACTCTAATTGTAGACAGAAGCCTTTTCAAACACCTATTTAGACCACCTGGTTTCTGCGGCATTGCCAAATTCTAAAATGGTAATGAAAATTTTAATGTCCAAAACCTACAAGCCATCAGAGGTTCAGTAAGCAGATTGTGCCATTTCAAAACTGAAAATGTGCTTGCATAAGCAAGTCACCGGGGCTAACCTTTCTGGATTGAGAGTCTGGCCTTCAGTTCAGACCGTGGCTATGCCAGGGTCAGAAATGTGACAAAACTGTGCTTTCACGGAGGTTAGCCAAGGTTCACAGGGTCATGACTGGGCCATTTTATCAGTCATGTCAGGCTCACACCCTATTGCCTGGGACAGATAAAAACTTTATCTGTCAGTTTGCTAAATCTGCTCCTCCTGCCTCATTCTGAATAAAGAAAACCTGAGCTCAGCTTATCTAAACCAGAAACTTGCCTTTCCCAATACTGTTTTCATACGCAACTTCTAAGTAAAGGTGACATGCCGATGATTTCTGGTCTCATTTTAGTAAAGAACTGTCCATAATTGAAGTGACTGGCTTTGTCTTATCTAAAAACTTAACTTCAGAGAACAGCCCTGGCCCTAGCCAACAACATAGATTTATTATGTTTATTAAATGTTGGATGGGCTGAAGGTGTTATATTAGAATGACAGTTCTCAAAGTGTTAACATTTTCAGATTCATCTTTCCCTAAAGTAAAGCAAACTAAAAAAAAAAAAAAAAAAAACTAAAATTAACTTTTATGGATTTTTCAAATAGGGAAACTAAACTACCATAGAAGAGTTTACAAAGACACCTTTGGACTAACACACACACACACACACACACACACACACACACACAATATTATCTGCTAATGATTGTTTAACAGAAAACAAAACAGCTAAGGTTTCTTCCTCACAGAAAACAGATATGCACAGATAACAAATAAACTCAGGTAGACATTTAGAAATCTGGGTAAATACACTAAGTACAAATATTAAACCGGTGAGTTTTCCCTGACAGTAATCTTAAATACGAGAATAGCACCTTCAAATTTTACTTTATTTGGAAATTATACAAATTCATTATTTTAATATTTAAAGACCATGTTACTATAGTAGAGACACATAAATATTATAATACACATTTAAAAATTAAATATAAAGTCAACACGACACTATATAAAAACTCATATGTACATTTCCGTTAAGTCTGAGGTTTGAGCATTCGTGCCCGTCAGATTTTCCCCTGGAAACGGGTGAATCTTGCAGGGAGATTGTCCACAGGATACACGGTGGGGCTGGTTTTCATTGTAGGAGGTCCATTTAGCAGCTGCCAGTCACAATGCCTGGCCAGCTCCACTGTAAATATTTTGAGAAGAATTTTTGCGAATTCTTTGCCTACACAGCTCCTGAGGCCTCCTCCAAATGGAATGAAGCTGAACCTGGATGCGTCCTCTGGGTGAGGCAGCAGGAATCGGTCAGGATTAAATTCCTCCTTGTTGGTGAAGATGTCTGCCACGTCGTGAGTATCACAGATACTGTAGATAACATTCCAGCCCTTGGGAATCTGGTATCCCTGCAAAAGAGTATGAAGCCCCAAGGGCTGACAAACTGAAATTTACCTTTCAACAACAAAAACCTGTCACCTATATCTTTGGGGGAGTTATGAGTTACAAGAGAGGGAGGGGAAAGGGAGAGAGGGAGAAAGAGATTGATTCAGGTTGCTGAAACATGACAGCAACACAGGGCAGGACAATGTTATTAAAAGCATAAAGAAGTTAAGCCGATGCACAGGGGAGTTTTAAAACCTCACCAAAAGGGAGGGTAGGGGCAGAGAAATTTTAACTTACATTTAATTCAAAAGTCTTAAGAGCAACCCGAAACCCTCCTGGAACTGGGGGATTCAATCGAAGGGTCTCCTTAATAACACACCCAATGTATTTAAGTTGTTCCAAAATTTCCATGTCCAACTTGTTGTCTTGATTGCTCTTGCAAAGTAAACCCTATCAAAACAGTCATACAGAGGTGAATGGATACTGTGTGCTCCAATAAAATCAGCCCAGCAGACATAAACAGGGCTTAAGTGGCGACTAAACCCAAAGGGCCCCATGATGAGAGGCTGTGAGGAGGAAACAGCAGCTAGCGACCATTTGCCTCCACCCCTCAGCCCAAATCCACTATCTATTTACAATTCTGGGAGAAGGCTGCTCACCAGTTAGAAGGGCCAAGCTTCCCCCACCCCCATTCGTCACCACTGATCAGCTACCCATGCTTATCACTATTCATGCCCTTGGACAGACAAATTCAGGAAAGTAGAACCTATCTGAAAATCTCCATGGTTCTGCAAAAGGTGGAGGAGGGGTAGGAATACAAGGTCAAACCCTACACAAGTGGGATCACAGCTCCGAATTCCATTCTTTTTATTAACAAAGCTAATTTTCTCTCCCCACTGGCCCCTCCAGCCCTTGGCCCTGCACTTTAAAAATATTCAGCCAAGGCAGCACACCTGTTTATTCGGAAGTTGGCTAGGGAGCAGCTGGATTTCCTAAGCTAACAGGGAACCCCCAGAGTCTCCCTACCTTGCTCCTCAGCTCCTCTCTGACTTTCTGGAGAACATGCGGATAAAGCCCTAGGTAAGTGATCAGAGATGTGGCTGCACTGGCTGTGGTTTCGTGTCCTCCAAAGAGGAGTTCGGTTGAAGACTGCTTTAGTGCCTAAAAATGGAGTAAGACCAACGTTTGTCCAAATCTGCAAGCAATTTTACACAGCGACTACTCAGAACCAAACTAGGGGTTCTGGAGGGAAGACTAAGCAAAAAGTTTTGCTAACAGAAAGTCAAAGAAAGCAATATCTTTAAACAAAATGCAAAGTCCCTTTTAGTTCAGCCAGAGCAGGAAGGGGAGTAGGATCCCACTCTACCCAGAGCTCCTGAGTTTAAAAGCCTTGTTTTTATCAAAATCGCCCATTTTGCAAATTCCAACTTTCCCTTTAAAACCTGGAAGGCCTAGGGGACGCTCCCAGTTCCGGTAGCTTCGTGCACAGCTCTCCTGACCCGGTGTCTCAACCTTCAGAGTCCCATGTGGAGTCTGGGCGGGCAGCCCACTCCGGGAAGCTGGGCCCCAGGAGGGCGCTTTGGGGGCCCCAGGAACCGCGCTTGGAAAGCCAGGGGACCAAACTCTGCAGTGCCTCTTCTGAAGCCACCACTCACCTGCATGTCCAGCCTCTCGCCCCTCTCCCACGAGTGCTCGATCAACAGCTGCAGCGCGTCTTTGCAGCCCCCGCCCGCCTCGGCCGCCCGCAGCCGGCAGATCTTGGCGCGAATGTTCTCCTCGATGCGCGCGTGAATGAGGTTCCGCGCCTTCATGCCCTGAGCGCAGAGAGCGCGCGGCGGTCAGCAAACGCCCGTTCCCGCGCCCTTCACTCCGCATCCGGCTTGCAGCCCTTACCCGGTACAGCCCGCTGAAGGGCACGTCGATGGGCAGCGAGAAGAGATTACGGGTCATCTCCTCGAAGGCCTCCACCAGCTGCTGCTCCGCGTCCCCGCCGCCCGCCAGCCGGGGCTCGCAGCCCAGCAGGATGCGCATGGCGATGCGGAACATGAGGCGCTTCACCTCGGGGTAGACCAGGAGGCCGCGTTCGTCGCAGCTCAGCCACCGCTCCAGGCAGCTGCCCACTTCCTCTGCGATCACCGGCACGTAGCACTGGAGCGCCTCTCGGCTGAAGGCGCGCATAATCACCTGAGCCCCGAGGAGGGGACAGCGTTAAAAACCTTCCATCTGCTCCTCTCGCTTTCCCCAGCCCCGCCAGACCCGCGGCACCTCCAGGCTGGGAAAGCTAACCTGGAGCTCGGAGAGGGTCCTAGCCCACACCTCGCGCTGCTAGCGCCCGCCCAGCATCTATGTGCCCGAACTCCTCCAACAAATGGGATCCTCCTCCCTGTCCAGACGTCGCCACCCCGCCCTCACCTTCTTTCGCTGCTTGTGCGAGGAGTCGTGCAGGTTGGAGAGGCAGCCGGAGCCCAGAATGGTGCGCACCGACGCGGGCCAGTGGACCGACACTAGCCGGTGCTCTCCGAGCAAGATGCGCCGCACGTTGTCCGCGCCCATTACCCGCACCGTGGGCCGCCCGAACAGATGCGTCTTGTAGATGAAGCCGTATTTCCTGCGCTTCATTTGCAGGAACTTCCTCCGCTGCGAGAGGAAGGGAGAGGAGAGAGGCGGGCGTGAGGGGGCGCCGGGGAGCGCCGCGCCTTCCGCTAGCCCGGCTCCTAGTCGCAGTCACCTCCTTCCCGGGGCACCTACCCCTGCTTCAGCGCAAGCCCAGAGCCGAGCCGGGCTCCGGGAAAGCGTCCTGTCTCGCCCCAAGATCGCTTACCTGCAGCACCATCTGCAGTGTTTCCCCAAAGAAGGGGAAGCCCATAGTCCCGGGAGGCAAGGGGAGGGCGCAGCTGCGGTCGCGGCTGCTCACGCAGTACAGGTCCCAGAGCTTGATCGCGGCCAGGAAGAGCAGCAACGGTAGCACGAAGGTGCAGAGCGCACTGGCCAGCAGCGCCGGCAGCCCCATGGTGCGCCTCGGCCTTCCGCGCCACCTGCTGCCGCCGCCAGCGCTCCAAAACCCGCCGCGCGCCCGCTTTATAGGCAGCCCAGGTTGCTGCCCACGTTACCTTGGTCAGACAATTAGTTCACCCAAAGTTCATCTTTAATTGCGGATTGGGCCCCTGGCTCCTCCCCCCGCGAGGCGCTGCCCAAAATCTTTAACTGTTTGTTCCGCGCCAAGGCAGAGGCGGCGCGGTGGCGGCTTCCCTCCGAGCGTGCCTCCTGGGGTGCGGGGCTAGGAGCAGCTTGCCTCCCCCATCCAAGGTGTGCGGAGCTCCGAGGCGGCGGCGGGGGAGGGCCAGGGCTCCGAGGAGCGGGAATTCAAGCCCTAGGCTCCCTGGCGGTCTCTTCGGAATCCCTCCTGCTCGCTCCGACGGGCCGCCCCAGCCCAAACTGCCCTCACTTGCTTTCCTTTTGCAGGCGCCACGTGAGCTCCCTTCCACCTGCTAGGGAAGCAAGGGGAAGTGCATTCAGGAATCGTCCAGCTGCCTCGTCCCACAATTGGGGAAACTGAGGTCCAAAAAGCGAAGCACAACGCAGACGTCCCAACTTCTCTGAAGATCCCCGCAGAAGACCCCAGGGCCAGGAAGCAAGCGGGAGCCGCGGGGAGTCAGGCATGGCGGGCGGCTCGTGGATCTCAGCTCCCCGACCCCCGCAAGGGGGCCAGCACACATGAGTCTCCGAAGGCCCTACTTAAGGATACAAGAGAGCCTCCAGGTCCCCGAGGACTCCAGGTGCTACTCTACTCAAGCCTGCTCCCCAGCCCTGACGCCCTAGTGAGGGACCACAGGGGCAACACATCCGCGGCTCGGCAGTCAGCGCCTGGCTCGGCTCTGAAATCCGACCGCAGCCGGCCCGATTATGGGGGGCCTGGGGCTTGAAGCCCCAGCTAGGCAGCGGGGAAGGGGGTCCTTAGTCCTGGCAAGATAAGGAGACGGAGATAGAGGAAGGAAAGCTCAGGAGTCCTGGCTCCGACTCCCAACTCCATCCCTACTTGCGTGACCTTGGGCAAGTCACCACTCATCCTCGTGCCTGCTTCCTCCATAATGTGGAAGCGATCATTCTCGACGTGTATACACCACCCACGTGTACACATGTGTAATTGTGAGTTCCCAAAAGGGCCGTCTGGTTGCAAATACTCTTCCCAGCTCCAGGCACGCTAGTCTGCGTTACCAGGGTAGCCTGCACCCGGGTCACTGGAGTCTTCCTCCTCTCTCCTAGCTCCCGCCCAGAGTAAAGCCATTGTCCTCACCCAGGTGAGAGGGGTGCTCAGCCCTAAACCCAGGGCGCTGACCGACCGCTAATCGGAGGGTTGAAGGAATCCATACTGGGAAGCAGGTCTTCAGTATTTTGCTCATCTACAATGCCTGGAGCTACGGCACTGCCGGACGCGCACGTGCGCTCCTGCGCCACCTGGCCGAGCCACGCCGCTTCGGACCAGTCAGGGCCACGCGCTTCCTTGGTTTGGTCGCCGAACGCACCAGCGGCGCCGGAAACGAAACAGAGAGACGGACGTTTTTTTTTTAGAACGGAACGCTGGTTCTTGCAAAAGCCTTGGAGAGGGTCCCTTGGAGATGGAAAATACTTTGATCCTGAGAGCTGGAAAAAAGTTGCCCCTAAACCCCAAGGGGCCAGGAAATAATCTGCGGAGGTCTTAGGGACCCGCACAGTTCCAGCAACC
This sequence comes from Indri indri, assembly GCA_004363605.1. Taxonomy (NCBI): domain Eukaryota; kingdom Metazoa; phylum Chordata; class Mammalia; order Primates; family Indriidae; genus Indri; species Indri indri. Next base: position 21,616 of record RJWJ010012631.1, on the reverse strand, counting down.
CTGCAAGCCGGGGTCGCCACAGTGCGGGTTTCGGGTTTCGGGGAGTCAGCGTTTCGCCATAGCGCTGCCCAGCGTTTCAAAGGCTTTGGGCAGGGTTTCAGCCTCTCCCGCTGTCATTTCTTCTAACGCTTTGGTGACTATAAACAGTGCGAGCCAACCTCGGGCCACCGGCAGGAACCAGGACGAATCGCGCTGGAGGTAATTCTCAGAAACCCCGAGCCCGCCCCTTTCTGGACAGCGCCTCCGGCCGGTGTGCAGAGCTGGCGAGCGGGGGCGTGACCTGGGGCCCGTTCCCAATCCTCCGGCCTGACCCGCCTGTGACCCCTCCAGGCCGGACCGTGACATCCGAGTGAACTCTGCTGGGCCACCTCGCCAAGTTCAGCGCGCGCCGGGTCACAGGATGAGCAGGGCCTGCGCGCTGGAAATTGCCACAGGGGAAAATTTTTTTTAAAAATCTATCTGCCCATGGAGACCCGCGAGGGCGTCTGGCGGGGGCGTCCAGCAGGAAAGGATTAAATGTGATAGTGAAAGATCATTAAAAAACATCTTGAAAGGGGGAAAGGGGTCAATAAATTACCAGCCCCATGAGAACTTTGATCTAGGAACCTCGCCAAGCTTTCTTGGGTGGTGGTGGGCGGGCAGGGGGAGTTGGTTCACTGAAAACAAAATGTTTCCGAGATGTTTACGAAACAGCCTCCCTATTGCTAAAGCCTGGGGGTGGGGGTGGGGAGCGGTATTTTTGCTGGTGGGGAAGAGTGGTGACCCAGGAGTACACTGGGGTCAGATGAACCCGGGACCTGGAAGCACACCTCCATTTTTCTCCTTCCACAACCCTTTCTTCTATTTCTTAAACACTCATTCCTGTCCAAGGGTCTATACTTGCTGCTTCCCCTGCTTGGGGCACCCCTCCCCCAGAGCACAGCTGGCTGGTTCCTACCAAAGTCAAATGTCACCTCCTCAAAGAAGTTCCCCCCACCCGCCCAGCCAACTTTAGCCCCAGGCACCCTGTGTTGCAGGCCTGTTCTATTTTCTTTACAGCACTTATCACCACTGGACGTATTTTGCTCTTTTGGTTGCTAGTTTATGTATTGTCTGCCTCCTTCCCGTAGCACGTGCGGGAGGGCAAGAACCTCCCCTGCTCCTTCTCCAGAGAACCTGCAGCTACTGAAACTGGAGTTCAGATATTCCTTGAAATTGCTGAATCAATTACTATCAATCAATTAAAGTTGGAGCTGCCCTACAGGGCTTACAGTTTGTCTAGACCCCAGAGCAGGTAAACCAGGTCTTCCTGGACCCAGCTCCACGGCCCTTGCTTCTGAGGCTGCACCCCACATTTCTCTCCTCTCCCTAATTCATAATCAACCCTGAAGCTCCCAGTCCTCCTCCTCCTCACCCGAACCCGAGCTTCTCCCACTAGGCTGTCCTCTGGGTGGTTTTTCAAGAGCACCCTGAGGGCAGGCCCACATCCTGCCATCTTTGCCAAGCTCAGGGTCTGGCGCCCAGCCTACCACTGGCAAGTGAGTTGCCTTGTGTGGGAGTTATGGCAGTTTCAGCTCAGCTTGGAACAGTCCGCTGCACTCTTGAGCGACCCACCCTGTACACGCCGCGATACATCCCTCTTTCCTTCTGGCTTTGGGATCCACCTTAAGCATAAGGTCAGGAGGGCACTGGCTTCCTTCTGGTTCACTAAGGGGTCAGCTTGGGCCTGGGCAGCAATTTCCCTGGCTCACCCATCATGTCCAGCTGTCCGAGCCATTGGAAGATGGGTGGTATATTGAACTGGGCTGTTGGAAGTGATGGTGGGAGCTTTTGGCTCTGGTTTACTTCTTTTTTGGGGGCGGGGGGACAGAGTCTCACTCTGTTGCTCAGGCTAGAGTGCCGTGGTGTCAGCCTAGCTCACAGCAACCTCAAACTCCTGGGCTCAAGCGATCCTTCTGCCTCAGCCTCCTGAGCAGCTGGGACTACAGGCATGCGCCACCATGCCCGGCTAATTTTTTCTATATAGTTTTAGTCATCCAGCTAATTTCTTTCTATTTTTTTAGTAGAGACGGGGTCTCACTCTTGCTCAGGCTGGTCTCGAACTCCTGAGCTCAAACGATCCACCCACCTCAGCCTCCCAGAGTGCTAGGATTACAGGCGTGAGCCACCGTGCCCGGCCTGGCTCTGGTTTAAACACTGGTGGGAATCTCTGTATTGGAAGGCTGAGAGAGTCCTCAAGTCAAGCTAGGGATCGCTATGAAAAGGAGGCAAAAAGAGCTGCGTGGTGGCCACAGGTGCAGAGGTTTGGGGCAGGGGAGTTAAGTGATGGGGAGGAGGAGAGCACTGGCTGGGGAGTCCAGGAGCCTGTGGCTGGCTCCTCAGGGGAATCATTCCTCTTGCTGGCTCCTCAGTTTCTCCCTGTGATAGAGGATGCTGAAGTAGTAACCCCGGGGGGTCTTGCAGCCCGCTGAGAGCCTGGGCCTCAGGCTGCCCAGCTCCCAGCCCCTCTCTGGGTATACGATGGGATAGGTCCTTCCCAGGCCTCCCCCGCCCTCCACCCCAGGCCTTCCCACCAGGGAGCAGCTGCCCAGCTAAGCCCCAGCCTCCTCGCTCAACCACTGGGAGGAAATTTTATTTTGTGGCCTTCCTATTTTGGGTACAAATATCCCAAACCTCTCTGATTAAGTCTTAGCCTCCCATGAAAATAATCCAGCCTTAGAGACATGTTGGTGTGCCTATTCTCTCCTGTATAAATGGGAAGATTAAATGCGTTCTTGAAGTAAGAATTTTTCTTTTAGACGTCGCCAGCAGAATCCGGTGATGTTGAGCCCTTTAGAGCCCTGGCGGCGCCCACTGTTCGGAGTTTCCGCCGAGATGGGCCGAGTGGCCACGGCGCACGAAGCCAGAGAGCAGCTGCCTGAGAAACTTCCGTCCGGGATCCTGCTCCACGTGTCTTCCTATGGCCCAAAGCCAGGCCAAGGACGCGCCTCCAGCTCTACTTCCCTGAAAGGGTTGCAGGTCCCGCCGCCTGCGCCGGGTCTCTGGCACAATCTGCAAGGTGCAATCTCCCCTCCCCTGCAGCCCCGCGATCCACGCACCCTCCTGGCATTGGCTCGGGAAGGTGAAACCGAGTAACACCTAGTGCAGATGTGTTCCCTCCATCCCTGCTTGGATATCCTGGGAAGGGCTTAAGAGACCTGGCCCACGACCTTTCCTTCCTCTGGGTGCGGAGGGCAGGAGGCACATTCCCACCGGCCTGGGCGCTTCTCCGGCTCAGCTGCTGTGGCTCGAGCTTCTCCTCCCTCGAGTCTGGCACAGAAACGCGTTTGGTGAACATTAGTTGAGTGAGTGAACGAGTGTGTGGGTGCGACTCCGCACTAGGGAGCCGCAGGTGAGTGGCGCTGCGTGCGCGTCGCAGCCACGGGCCAAGCCGTGTCGCGCAACACGGCAGGTCAGAGGCATAACCCATCCCCCGCAGCCGAAGGCGCGAGGCGGTGGAAAAAGAGCCGCAGGCCGTCCACTGGGTGCACGATGGGCACGGTCTGCATGGCAGGGAAGGCGGGTGTGGCCAGCTCCCAGCGTGCGGTGCGCACCAGCTCCACCGCCAGCAGCTGGAGCACAGCCTGCGCCAGCTCCTGGCCGAGGCAGCTGCGCGCACCGCCACCGAACGGAATGTAATGGAAGCGGCTGGAGGCGCTCCGCGCATCTTCGCGCACCGAGCCAAAGCGCTCCGGGTCGAAGCCCTCCGGAGGGCTGCGGTACACCGCGGCCGTCTCGTGCGTGTCCCGGATGCTGTACATCACGCTCCAGCCCTTGGGGATCTGGTAGCCCTGCGGGGAGGAGAGAAGACCAGCCTGACCATGAGGTACCTGGAAACCCGGCCCGAACCGACCCTCCACCCCGGCGCATCAATCAGGCTTCCAAAAACAGGCAAGGAACGCACGACTAATCCCGAAGCCAGGAGAAAACTCTGCGTTCCAATCTCAGCTCCTTCAAAGTGAGCTGTATGACCTGCCGGATCTTCGGCTACGTATTCATTCTCTGAGTCTCTGTTTCTTCCTCCAAATTGTTCTCATTTTAATGAGAACAAAAATGCCCACTTTGTTGTGAGGATTCGAATTAAGGGTCTGGCACATATTAGTGTTCAGTAAATGGAATCTATTAGTTATGTTCCTGTGTTTGTTTTTGTTTTTTTCCTTCTGACATTACATCAGGAGACCTACATTCTAGTCCTGTACCTCCCAGCTGCCTTAGCTGGAACAAGGCAAAGGACAGAGACATCCATTCCTTTAGGTCAGCTCTGTTGTAAAGCTCTTCTCTGCCTTGAACCAAACCTTCCTATCCTCCCCACCCATCAGCTGAGCAATAATGTTCAGATTCGATAGCCACACTTTAAGAAGGGACACACGAGAATTAAACTGGTGAGTCCTTAAAATGCTGGAAGGCAGCTTTCATATCCCCTTTGCTCACTCCCAGCTTTTTCAACCATTTTACTTTTTGATGTGCCTTCTAATCCCCTAACTACGCTGCTACCCCTGTCTCAAGACATTCCAGGGTGAATACTCACAGTTTCTAACAGGGGAACAGAACAGCTTGGAATAATCCAAGGAGCTTGCGTGCTCTCTCTCTCCCCTGTTCTCTAGACCTCAGTTTTCCCCTCTGTAAACTGGAGGATGCCTAAGCCCCTCCCTGTCCTCTGCTCGCTTCCCCAGCTCTGTGCTCCCCTCCTTCTGTTTCCCTAAGGTCTTGCAGGGCACCCCAGCACCTGCCAAATGAAGCCTGAATTCCAGATTCAGTATCCAAGACACTTCTACACACCCACCTTTGTCTGGGCTGTTCTCTGTCTGTGGTGAGCTCTCCCCATCCTAACTATCCACTGCTCCAGTTCAAATAAGAGCTCCCAAAATGTTTTGGTGTCACCCAGCCCTAGAGATCACTCTATACACCACAGTATAGAAAGAGGCTGTCATTCCTGGCCCCCCTCTCTCTCCGCTTCAAGCTAAGCTCCTCCAGGGCAGAAGCCCCAGTTCCTTTGCCCCGTCTACCCTGGCCACAGATGTTGGGCGTGGAAGGCGGTGCCCACTCTTTGCCTGCAGTCACCCAGCCACCAGGCTGGGTGCTCTGGGGACTACAGCGACAGCTTTTCAGGCAAACACCGTCGGTTCAGCAGGGCGAGTGCGCCCCTCTGTCGCACAGCCCCAGCCCCACCTGAAGTGTCAGAGCTCGAAAGGACCAAAACAGCTTCCTTCCAGAGGGTAGACTGAGGCCCAGAGTGAAGAGGGAACTTCCTAAGGTCCTACAGAGCTGGACCCAGGTCTAGACCCTAACCTTGCCCAGCCTGAGCCAGCCTGGTCAGACCATGAAGAAACTCTACCCTATATTTTAACGTCCGCCTTTCCCTGGAATCCGGCCTTAGCCTTGGTCCTGGACAGGTGACAATGATCGGTTCCTCAGCCTTGTGAGGGAGCTAGAGGAGCTGAGTGCAGGACATACTGAGGGGCTCTATTAGTTCTCCACCTAGACCGCAGGGGCCCGGCAGCAGGCGCGCGGCGCACTTACGTCGAGCTCGAAGGTGCGCAGTGCGGTGCGGTAGCCGCCGGACACTGGCGGCAGGAGGCGCAGCACCTCCTTGACCACGCAATCGACGTAGCGCAGACGGCCCAGCGCCGCGAGGCTGAGGTCCGGCTCGCAGCCGCAGTCGGGCCAGGACCCCGCGACTGCCCCAGCGGCCCCGGGCGCGCACCAGCACGCGCGCCCCAGCCCCTGCTCCACCAGCTCCTGCCGGATCTTGGTGATGACCGCCGGATGCTGCAGTAGCAGCAGGACGAGGGAGGTGCTGGCACTGGCCGTGGTGAAGAAGGCGGCGAAGAGGAGCTCCACAGCCGACTCCTGCAAGACAGCCCGGGCGGCGCTGAGTCTAGGTCAGCAGAGTCGCCAGGAGCCCGAGGCCCCGGCCCGATGGCCCCCCGGAGGCGCGAGAGGGCCCAAAGTCACTATTGCATAAAGGCCAGGGATCAGGGATGTCTACCGTCGTGGCTACATGAGCGAGTCCTGAAGTCGATTAAAGTCCAAGTCTGTCACTTGGGAAAGTCACATATAGTGACAGGCAAAATTAGGATCTATCCACCTGCCTTGCGGGGTTCCCAGAGATAATGCCGGAAACTCACTCTGTGCACTATCCTTACTGCTTTATGGTTATTAATTCATTCGATTCTCACCTCAACCCTGTGAGGCACAATTACTGCTCTTGTTTTACAGGGTTTGAGACTGGGGCTCTGGAGAGGTGCTCAAGGTCCCTACAGCTAGCAGTCCCAGCAGTCGGGCTCAGAGTGCAGTGCTCCTAACCACCTGGTGGTACTGCCTCCAACTGCAGCTGGGCTCCTGACAATGACCTCAGTGGAACAGACAAAGCCACCTATAGCAGCAGCATCAGACTCCCAACAAAGCCAGCATGGTGGCTTCATCCTCCCTTACTGGAGTGGTCCCCATGAGCCACTAAACCTTTTCCTGGACTGCTCTGCCCAAGATGGGCAGAGGAGGGGACTGGTGGCTTCATCCTCCAGGCCCCAGTCCTCACTGACTGCTTCTGCCCTCCCAGATCCTAAAACCCGCGTCTTCCTTCCTGGCAGCACCCACAGTTTGTATTTATAAGACTGCCTCCCACTGTCGTAGGATGAATGTGTACCCTCCTCTCCTGAGCCTCAAGGACAGGGGCTGTGTTTTGCTCCCACTGGATCCCCAGTCCCAGCATGGAGCCGGCACCAAATAGGTACATAACAATATCTCCGGAAGGATTGACCTGGTCGCAGGCTAACTGCCTGCTCCACCCACCCTGGACAGGATAGGGGACTGGGTTGGAGACCCCAGAGCCCCAACATCCTCCCTGGCCAGGCCCACACAGCCTGGCCTGCCCCTGACACCCAAGCCAGAGTCGAAGATTCCTAAGAACCCAGAGGGCCTTGCCACCCCCTCCCCAGTCCTGTCACCACTCCCCTTCACAGCCCAGAACTGTTCCTGCCCACCAGCCTCCCCCAGAACTCACTAGCCCATTGCTCATTGTCTCCTAACCCCCTGACTCCCCTGGCTTCACACGCACCCAGGAGTCAGGGTAGAGAATACAGAGATTATTAGTTCCATTCTCAGCAAAGAAACTAAGGCTTCAGGGGCTGGCTGGTGGAAAGTGGGAAACTGAGGCCCAGAGGAAGGATGGGAGCTCCTCACAGAAGACTGAGGTCTTCCCATCTCCCTTTCCCTCCCCCCAAGCCTCGCCATTCCTTTCTGGGTTCTCAAGCAGGTCCTGGGGGCCATTGCAAAGCTTCCCTCCTCCCCTCCGCTGCATGTGCTACTTGGGGAGCGGTCCTAATCCTCCAGGAAATCTGCATTAGCAAAACACACAGGCAGAGGGGCCAGGTGCCCAGGCAGGAACAGTGTTGGGTTTTGGAGGAAAAGAGCTTCAAGGATGTGGAGTTTGATCCTGAGCCCCTTAGAGAGTGTAGAAGAAAAGGAATGAAGAGGGCTTCACAGGCAGGGGGACAGCAGAGGCAAAGGCATGGGTGACAAAGAAAGGGGGCTGGGAGGTGAGGAGCAGAGCTGTTTGTGGCCAGAAACCAGAGAGCATGGGCCTAGGATTGGAGCCTTCAGCACTCCTACTGAGAGGGACTGCAGGGGCCCAAGGTCACAGAGCTAGTGGGTGTGGCTGAGTCATGTCTGGGACCCAGGTCACCTGTTTCCCCTCACCCTAAGGAGTGCCAGTGGCTCTATGTGGAGCCGAAAAGGGCGTGGCTCTGGGGATGCATCATATGCAAATGCAAAGGAGGGAGAAGGAGAGGCCTCCTGCCACCTACCTTCAGCTCCTGCGCTGAGAGCTCCTGGCCCAGCTCCCTGGTGCTCTGAATGATCAGGTCCAGGGCATCACCAGGCTCCAAAGCCTTATCCTCATGAAGCTTCTCAGCAATGGCCTCCTCCAGGTGCTGATGCAGCTGGTCCCTCGCCCGGATGCCCTGATGTGCAGGGAAAGAAGGGAGGTGGGGCAGCAATGTTCAGGAGGTGAGGTCTGGCCACCTACCCTGAAAGCCTTTCCAGCACTGGCTCTGCTGAGATCGTGTTCACAGTCTCCCAGCTTAGCTCCTGGCACAGAGCAGGGCTCAATAAATGGTCAGGAATTTGTCCACCGTCCACAAACCTCATTCTGTCTTGATTATCACAAGCCCCCTCTGAGGAAGGCATAGTTACTATCATCCTGAGGGGAAGATGCTGAGGCTCAGGGGGGTCCAGCGATTGCCCAGAGTCACACAGCTGTCAGTGCCAATGCCTGGCACTGAGCCCAGTCAGGTTGGGGTCAGCCCACTGCCTTTTGCCCACACTGGGCTGAGGCTGGGGCAGTGGGCACCTGTGCAGAGAGGAAGGGGCACCTTGATGCATCCGGGAAAGCTCCGATTTAGAGGACACGTTCTGAGCATTAGCCTCTGTGAGGGGACTGGTGAGAGGGCTGGGGTGCCTCCCCAGAGTCAGGGAGCAAGCTCAGCAAACGCATCCCCCTGGGGGAACATTGTATGAAGCACTTGAGTTTTGTAGCTAGAGGAGATTGGGTTCAAATCCTCTCTCTGCCCCCACTAGCTGTGTGATCTTGGGTAAGTCATTTAACCTCTAAGCCTCAGTTTTGTCAATAAAATGAGAATAACACTTCGCAGGCTGCGAGAATTAAATCAGAAAATGTATCTAAGGCGATCAGCCCATAGAGTGACCCTTTATACGTATTTATTATTTTTATTAAGGTGACTGAAAACCAGGGAATCGCACAGTGACAAGTCCCAGGACGGGGAGAGGAAGGCAGGGTGGGGCCTCCTAGTTGCTCTCTGGATCCCTCCCGTTGCTCTGAAGTCTGAAGACGCAGCGTTTCTCTGATCCGGAAACTAGCGGGCCCAGGGCCGGAGGCGGGGAGCCGGCACCCACCCTTCTCGGTCCGGGGCTGGCGCCGGGCTGGGCCGGGGGCGTGTCTGCGGCCCTCGCGCTCCCGCCCGTTCCGCGGCCATCCCGGCTTCCGAGGAGCCGATGGAGACCTGGCCAGGAGGCGCTGCTCGGGGAAGGGGCCGGACCGACTGGCGGGACTCCTGCCACCGAGACCCAAACTCGGGAAGCCCGCGGTTGCTGAGGCTGGAGCGCGTCCCGTCAGACGCGTCCCAGAGAGGGTATGTGGCCCGCCCTGGGTCACACTAGGGGGCCAGCACAGAGGCCAACTCCCGGGCCCACCGCCACACCACGCCGCCTTCCCATCCTGGGCCGCGCCTGGATCCCCCAGTAGAGGTGACGCGCGGGGTGCGCCAGGGGCGCCCCGTCTCGGTCTGGGCGCCCCGCTCCTGCGGTGGAGCCCCGAGAGGAAGGTCGGGGGCAGAGGCGGCAGTACCTTGCGCAGGCCGCTGAAGGGCACGTCCAGGGGCAGCGAGAAGAGGTTCTCCACGAGCTGCTCGAAGGTCCGGGCCAGAGTGGCGCACTGCGCCTCGTCCAGCCGCAGCCCCAGGAGGATGCGCGCGGCCATGCGGAAGGTCAGCGCCTTGGTGGCGTCGTAGACAGAGACCGGCCCTCCCGCGGTGCACCAGGAGCGCACCTCGCGCCGCAGCGCCCCCTGCAGGCGCGGCACGTAGCGCTCCAGCGCCGGGCGGCTGAACACGCGCGCCAGCACCTGTGGGGAGCGCGTGTGAACAGCGCTGGTCACAATCGGGCGTCCTCTGCTTGGCGATTCCGGAGTGGCCAGAAGGCCAGTTCTGGTCAATTCCTCCTCATCTGAGACGCTCAGACCTAAACTTGCTGGCGTTTGCTCTAGCCATTTCCCCTAGTTCTGCCCTGACGTACACGGTCCCTCCCATCCATCCAGGCTCCAGGTGCCATGTCCTACAGAAAGTCTCCCCAACACCTCTCTAGGTCAGAATCTCCAGCGCTTCTGGTATCACAGTCACAGATGATCGGAGTTGAAGGACCTTTTAGCCCGATCCTCGTCTACATAAACGGAACCCAGAGAAGGTAAGGGACCCGGCCCAAGGCCACCCGCTCGTTAGCCAGGGATCCTGGTCGGGTTCACAGTGTGCCCAACACCTGGCCTCAGCCTGGCACACAGCAGATGCCCGGAGACAGCGGTCTGACATTCCCACGGCCCGTTCCGGTTCCTACTCACCTTGCGCCGCCGCCGGTGTGGCTCGCCAACCGCGCCTAGCAGTGTGTGCGAGCCCAGCAGGATGTGCGCGCTCTGCGGCCACTGGCTGCGCACCAGGCGGTGCTCGCCCAGCAGGATGGTGCGCACGTTCTCGGCGCCGCTCACGCGGATCACCGGCCTGCCCAGCAGGTGCGTCTTGAACACGGTCCCATAGCGCTCCCGGCGGGAACTGTGGAAGCGCGAGCCCTATGAGCGAGGCAGGCGATGAGAGCTGATGACTCTGGGCCTGGTTGGGGATCTGACCAAGACCTCCCAACTGCGCCTTGGTCACAAGTTCCTGCCTTTACTCTTTACAAAACACGGTCCCAAATGGGCCTCCTCAACTACTCTGTGGGAATGTAGATGCTCCTGTTCCCACTGGTGAGATGCAGAAACTGAGGATCAGAATTGGGACGTGAGAGCCCAAGGGCTCCTTCCTAAAACCCCTGCGTTGTGTCGGGACGAGTTTAAGTTGCTCTGGGTAGAACTACGGTGATGGTGATGTGAGGTCCCTTCGAGGGAGCGGAGAGTAGCTGGGCAAAGGTGAGAGTTGTGCGCGTTCCCCGGGGTTGTGGGCGACCGGAAGCGGCTGGCTAAGAACCCCAGGGGCATTGAGAACGAAGACGGTCCGGTGGGAGCCGGGGAAGAAGGGTCATGTTAAAAGGGTCCAGGGACGATGGACTGCTCACCTGAACTAGCCAGTGCAGCGTTTCACCGAAGAAGGGCCAGCCCATGGAGCCCTTGGGCAGGGGCAGGGCGGAGGCCCGGTCCCGGCTCAGCGTCCAGCGGAGGGTCCAGAGGTGCTGGGCCAGGCTGAGCAGCAGGCCGGCGCACAGGAGAGCAGTGCCTGCCGCCCCCAGCACTGACAGGCAGCTCAGCCCCCAGGTGAACATGACGAGCCCGCTGGGGCCAGGCCACTCACAGAGCGCAGGGGACGCAAGAACTGGGGCGCGAGCAGTGCGCAGTGCTCACCTGTTCGGTCCGGAAAGGGCCTGGGGCTTGGGGGCCAAGTCGCAGATTTATAAACTTGGACAAGAATTCTAAAAACAAACTGGCAGTGAAGGTGGCAGTGACCGTGCGCCCTTAGGGAACACGCCTTCCTCGAGGCCGGCGCACTAAGGGCATTTCCCCCGTCCAGGGCCAAGATGCCAGTCCCTCCGGAGGATGCCGGCCGCCTCAGGAACGCTCCCCGGCCGGCACCCGCAGGCACCTCCCACCTTCCCCCGGGACCAGCACTCTTTGGATAGAAGCAGCGAGGAAGGGGAAAGAGAGGAGCAACTCACCGGTGTTGCCAACCTGGGCTGCCCTTACCAGGGCTGCAGACCCCCGCCCCACCTTTCTCTCCTCCAGTCACTTAACCCTTCTTGGCCCTCCCCGGACACATTTATATAGATATTGGCTCCCTCCCTACGGACCGATTCCTGCTCACACACCGTGACGTGTCTTTGCATATTTAAAGGGCTCCACGGAGAGTAACGATTGGAGGCGGTGGGCAGCGGCGCATTCGCGGAGGGGCTCGGGGCAGGGCGTGGCAGCCGCTGCGCGCCGTGGCTGGGCTGGGGGTTGCGCCCCGCGCTCATCCTCGGGCGGGGCCTTAGGTTTCGCGCCAGAACCTCCCTGCTCTTCGCAGGAGCTCGGAGAGTGGGCGAGCCCCGCGCGCTGGACCCACACGGGCTGGCGCCCCGCAGCGCTCTGGGCCCACCCCTGGCTGCTGGCTCTCTCTAGGATCCCCACCCTCGAGCTTCGCGGCGCCCTCCCCTCGCCACTCCAAGGTTACAGGACTGCAGTTTTTCCTCCTCGCTAGGTCTTTCAGGGAAACTGCGGTCGTCGACGCCCGCGTTGGCATCGCAGGAGCCCACAGGGATAACGGGACTGAGACTCAACGACAGTCCCTCACCCTTCCTGGTTCTCTGATCTACCACTTGAGGAATCCTTCGAAAGATGGTAGTTTCATTGCTGCCCAACGCTTCACAGAGACGCCCGAAGCCCGTGAGAAGTAGATATTTCTGAGCCCCTTTCCGGTCTCAGGGACCGAATTCATTCCCTCCCTCCCGCCTCCAGTCATTACTCTGCGTGGAGCCCTTTAAATATGGCTGGGCGCATCGGGGTGTGTGAACCGGGATCAGTGGGTAGGGAAGCAGCCAGTATCTACCCCTCTCCGGAGTCCGCCCGACAATGCTTCATCAGTTTACCCGGTTGCGTTTTGGGCTTTGTGTGTCCCATCCAAAGGTTCTAAACGCCTCCACAGCGCAAGGACAAGGAGTGTCTGCGCTTGCGGGGCGGAGGACGGTAGAGTGCAGGGTGCTTGGATTATTGGGAACCGTAGAGAGGACCCATAGTGGTCTGCTTCAAGCGGTGCAATAGTGACATCTCTCAGAATCCCGGGACCCTGGGACTCGTCTGCCAAAGCAGGGGAGGCATCCAAGTACCCTGAAGGGCTGGTAAGGCACGCGAGGGACAGCCACATTCCAGAGTCTTCAAAGAGAGCTAGCTGTTCCCCGCTCCTCTCTTAACTTCCAGATTTTGTTGTGCCCGAAGCATTATCATGTTTTTCACGTAATATTTTTTAAAATGTGAAATACTTTAAGATGGTAGATGATCAAGAGAACAAATGTGTTTTTTTGTTGTTGTTTTGGTGCCACTCCATTCCAATAACTAGGGAATAATATGCTTTTCTGAAGGAAGCAGTTGTTTTAAATCAGGAAGCTCTGAATGGACAAAATCAGCAATACATTTTCAACAACTTGCTCAATCTTTTTTAATATTTCATCACAAAAGCAAGAGATGTACATATAATTCTTTATGCTTTTTTTTTTTTTTTTACAGAGTCAGGTATAGTTTCTTACAGGCATAAATCGTGAAAATGCAAAGGGAGTATTCAGCATAAATACAATGAAGGAGAAGAAAGATCAGATTTATATCGCCATTTGGACCACAGTAACTTACACAAAGGAAAATGTACATTTGTTTTAGGTTTTCCAGAATTCATTTGGTTTGGCTTGTTTCCACAGTGAGGATACAGTACTGAGATCTGCTATTTGAACAAAGTAACCTGACCCCTGTGGTAACTTCTGTTTGTAGGAATGTATCGACCCTAGCACAAGCTGCACCTGAAGTGGAAAGCCCAATTTAGTTCCTGTCCTCTCTTTTAACTCGAACCAAACCAAACCAAACAAATTCTAGAATGGGGTCAGCTACAAGCAATACAGTTGGAAATATTAACCCTGGTGAACAGAAACAACACTGCATCTTTAGAAAATCCAAAACCATTTCTTCATATTCAGAGCAATTAAATTAAACCACCCTAGGAGGACAAATAATTCACATTCTTACTGAGTTAAATCAAGTTTGATCTCAGGGAGCTTTAAAGATTTGTCTATTTCCCCCTCCAAATCAGCAGAATTAGAAATCTGAGTCTACTTAAATCGCATTGAGGTGCAAATAAAAGCTAAACGTCAGAAAATGATAGTGAAATAAATACTCTCATATCAGACATGATTGCATTCCAAAACCATATACTGATGAAAAAGCAGAAAATCATTCAAGTTGAGACAGAAAAAAGTACTTATGAGTAGAGGCATAAGTTTTTCTACTGTATTTGTGATCGGTTTCATATACAGTTTTTGACTTGATTATATGTTATACTTTTGCCTTTTTCCCCCAAAAGTGAAAAAAATTAATGTCACATTTTCCATATATAAAATAGTATTTAATTATTTAAAAATCCATACAAATGATATTTATTAGTATTTCTTGTTTAAGCCCTCATGTCTTTTCTCCATTGTATTTTTGAATTCTGTAAACAAATTGCTGCATCCTGACCAGTGCTTGCGGGAGATCGATGTTGAGTCACAGATTTGGTGTCGCTGAGTGCAAGCGGTGTGAAGTCTACGTGTGCTGGGACATACCGTTCACCAAACTTCTCAGCTGTTTCACGACTGTCTCTATCAACTTCTGCTTGTCTCGATCATTCTTCCTGAACTGAGCAAATATATTATTCTTTTTGCTAGTATCTTTCATCCTAGAAACATATGTGAATGAAGAAGCTTAGTAAAAGGAAATTAAAAGCCGTGCTGTCACAAGTAAAATATCTTGGCATGCTCTGAATTATCTCGCACTAATCCTATGTTTGAAAAATATACTTCAAAGAAAGTAGGTACTAATAAACTTACAGATATAGCTACTACACAAAAAATTAGAAGCTTTATTTTATATTCTATATGAAGTGGTGTTTTTGCATTAGTTATGTAAATCTAAAATATGCTAAGTTTACTACTATCATACTATTTTCTAATATTCCATAAAGTATGCTAAAATACATACCCTCTATGGACTCTGCAAATCACATTCATAGCAAGACAAGGTGAAAGGAAAAATAGCATTAGAAAATTTAAAATAGTAATGTTTTGCCTCAATGGTGTGTCATGGCATTGTTAAATAAATTTATTAATACATTTATTTTAAACAGTTCCTTTTGTCCTTTCAAATCAAATACACCACAGATATTTTGAAATGTGGGAAGATGATATACAATTTTAATTTTAAAATGGAAAATTTTAATACTGATACTTAAAATATGATTGAGTAAAGAAAAGTCTGCCACCCAATGGGGAAAAGAAATTTATGTTAAATGGGACAAGATGCACCAGTAAATCCTGTCACTTCAGTTTTTACTATGTTATTTTTTCAAATTACATATTTCTCTACCTGCAAAGAATTCAAGTCCATAATAGTAGGATTTAGATAGCACTGGTGGCAAACATTCCAATTCCTGGCCACATTTTATAAAATACCTTATACCTTCTTTCCTGTGTTACAGATTTAAAAAAAAAAAAAAGCTCCAATTCTTATATCTCCAGTAAACATATTTCTAAGGTCAATTAAGCCTGCAATTCAGGATACAAAAGGAAAAATGTTTTGTCCACATCACTATGAACAGCAATTACGTATGAAACTCCACCAATTCTGAAGAGCAAGAAGAAAGGCTTGGTCATTAAAATGGACTGAGCTTTTAAGCTCCAACTAGACATTTCTCTTTTGATGGAAATCCCTAGTTCTTCATTTTATCACTCAATCAAATAATGCTAAAATGTTATATAAAAAAAATTTTCAGAATATACTCACTTCTCCAAAAGAATAAGGGCTGTGTTTGGATTCACCCGCAGGTACTTAGAAGCTGGTTGTCCATAATCGGCTAGATAAGTAGACCAATCCCAAACCATAAACAGGTCAAGGAGCTAAGGAAGATGGGGGAAATGTTAAAACTTTTGATTATTTACCCACAGTTAATACATAAATTAAGTATATGTTATTCTTGGGCCACTTTAATATGACTTGCTTCTTAAATGGAGTAGAATAAGGAAATTCATCTTTAAAACTTTGTTAGCTGTGCTTTATAACCAAAATAGTAGATACTATCTTTTCACTTAACATTACTAAAATTGCCAGGGGTTGTTTTCTAATAAAATATTGTATTTTCAAATAATTATAAAATAATGAAAATACTGTTAATATAATCATATTAACAATTGTACCGATGTATAGAGATTTTATCTGTACACGTTATTCAGTTGGTACCCAAATTCAATTAATAAAGGTTGGCGCTACTACCTGTATAAAGAATTTTAAAGAACTTAAATTGAACCTTTTTTCTTAGAGTTAAGTATGTTTACCTTTCAAAGAAGCTGTTTGCACCTAGACTTTTTCCAAAGTAATTTAAACCAAAAGCTCAGATAATCTCAATTAAGTGCATTAAACAACCTCTGCTGGATTCTCCCTGGTGATAGATCCTCAGTAGTATTATGAAATGAGGGCTTGAGGATTCAGCCTGTTAACTCTAGGCAATCATTTTGTATAAACAAACAACAACAAAAAAGAAACTCTCTTGTTTTCTGTGGTGTCTTAAAATTGACTATTTACTTTATAATCTCCAGTTAGAATCATTGTCAAATATGGAAGTAATCTTTTAAAAGCAATGCCATGCCTAAACCAAAGCACCAAACTCTTTATCCAACTTTAAAACTCTAATCCCCTTTAAGCCATTTAAAACCAACTTCCTATCCCCATTTGAATTGTTTCAGAAAGCTAAATGCTTTACTTACTCCCTTCCCTTAGTTTTAATATTATTCTTTCTTTTTGTTTTAACTCACTTTATAAGTAAGGGGTCTATTGGTTTTGCCTTCAAATAGAGGAAACATTTGCATTTACTCATCAGATACAAGAGGGGACCCACTGACTCTGAGAGCATGGAAATCCAGGGTATTAAAACCACCTAAAGAAAGGTTATGAGAAACCAGCTTTTCCTTAGGAAGGTAAAGGACTTGTCTGACTCTTTTCCCATCCAATTTACAGCTATTAACAGAGACTTTCTGACAAAAGGCAGAAAATTCTATCATGAAAATGTTAACTACAAAAACCCCCTCTATTTTCTTTCAGACAAGATATCATTCTAGGTCATATCAAAAGTTGAAACACTGGTACAGAAACTACACTGAGACAATGTTAAAGAATATAGTGCCTGAAAAACAAAAGGGAACTTACCTAAAGTTCAGTATAATTTTTAACTATTGTTTGGCAACAAGTAGATTTTTTCCCTCCTTTCACGAGGAGGAAAAGTTACTTCCATACACTCAGATGGTAAGAATGTAAATTGGTATAACTTCTCTGGAACATGATTCTGTAATGTGTTTACGACTGTATAAAAATTGACATTCCCTTTGACTCAGTAATACTACTTCTAGGAATGTAACTTCAGGAAACAAAGATTTACGCACAAAGATAATATCAAAAATGTTATTTGTGTTATCGAAAACCCAAAAACAGCTTAAATCTCAATATTAAGGGAATGGTTAAGTAGTGAGTTATATCTGTACAATGAATATCATGTGGTTATTAAAATTAATGTTTACATAGAATTTTAAATAACTTGGGAAAATTTTTATGATAAATGTCGCTGCTTAAGTTACATAAAAACCCACTAAAAAAGACTGGAAGAAAATTTGAGAAAATGTTAAGAGTGGTTGTTATAAGCCAGGCACAGTGGCATGCACCTGTAGTCCCAGCTACTCAGGAGGCTGAGGCAGGAGGATCTCTTGAGCCCAGGAGTCTGAGTCCACCCTGGGCAACCCCCATCTCTAAATATAATAATTTTAAAAAAAAAAAAAAAGAAAGAAGAGGAATGGCTGTTATTTGTATGGTAGGATTAAGGGTAACTGTTATTTTATTTTTATAATACTCCACAGTGGATATGTGTTAATGCTACAGCTAGAAGTAAAGTTTATATATTCACTTATTAAAATGACTTTCAGTAATGAATACCCTTCCCACAGCTGTCAGCAAAAGCCTCATTTTAGAAGATTCCTTTTTCAGGTGTATGTATGTGTTTAATGTGTGTGCACATGCACATAGTCAGCAGAAAGTAATCACTTAATAGACTGGCTATAATCTTCCTTTCTTTCCAAAAGGCATTAGCAATGTGACCTTTGAGATGTGGAGGAGGGAGGGGTCTTAAAAGGAGGCTTTTTTTCTCTCAGGCTGATCTACCCCCAGGTGGGAAAGAAGGAGCCTACTCAAAGAATTAAAAACCCACACCAACTCCAACTGTGAATACAAAATTGATTCTGCTACAGCACAAAACAGACTTTCCTGGATAAACACGATGCTTACATATGGTCACTCATATGCAAATTTCTCATATGCAGATACTCACGTGCAAATTACCAGAAATTACAGGAACCACAAAATTAAACCGACCTGCCCACACATAGACAAATCTAATCCATATGCTTCTCTATTTACATTAATACTTTATTGAAATATCCATTTTGTATATTTAATTTATAGATATCTGTGGAAATTTGCACATAAATGGTTGAATGCTTTGCCAATGTGGATAAAAGAGCCAAGGATCTAGATAAGATCCATTTATTTATTCAACAAATATTGACTGCCCCCCTAAAATGTGCTAGATGCTATGCTAGACACCAGAAATACAGTACTGAAACTAGGCAAACTCCCTTTCCCCAAGGAGCTTACATTGTAAGTGGGGAAGCAGTTAATGAAGAAGTAATATTTTGATGTTAACATGAAGAAATTACAAAGAAAGAAAACCATTCACATAAAATCCTAGTAAACTACAGTAACACACGAGGAAGCTACTATCAGTCTGATATAGAGTAAGATAGAAACCACTAATTTATGCACAAGCTGGTCATTGCTTGCTTTTACTCTTGGGCCATGAATCCAACGGCTGGAGACTTGAGCACTATTTCATGTCGGTGTCCCAAAAGATATGGGGATGCGGGTAGAAAGGAAATACAGAGCGAACAACCATGCTGATCTCGTATTCTGATTTCTCACTTCCATGTGTACGAGGATTTTTCAAATGTGTAATATGCTGGAAAAAGTAAATAGAAACAAACTTCACAAAGCTAGGCAGGCAAACTCATAAAGTGTGTCCAGCACAGTGTGATCACTCAGGAGGTATTCAAGAAATAACTGATTGATTGATGGTGCCAGACCACTATTCCAAGTTTACTTGGAGCTTTTTTGTTAGGCTTCATGAGTCCAAAAAATGAGCACCCTATCGACTACTTTAGCTTGTGCTAACAGCTCTCTGAAAAAGGCCAGTGTTGCCCTGCAGGCAAACTATGGCAACTGAATACAGTCAACTGACCTCCCTGCAGCTCTCCCAAGTTTTCACAGGGATATTGATAAGGAGGACAGATTCCCTTAATGATATAGCACTGGGTCTAATGTTAATTGAGTTACATGATCTTCCTAGAGAAAGCAGTACTAATATTTCTGAATGATCTACCAATGTCTCCCATCCATAACAATTATAAGGTTTTTTTTTTGCTTCTTAAAATACAGTTTATTGAAGGATGTAACATAAGATGAGGACTTTATTCCTGGGTCCCATCTAACACTATGTCAGGCCAGAGTTTATGGACTGAGCCCATTTCCATAGGCTGCTACTCAAGCCTGTTCTGACCAAGAAGCATGATCCCTGGTCTTTGATTGGGCCTAAAAAGAACATGATTGCTCTGGATTCAGAATGTGACAGGAAAGGAAGAGGAAACTGCTGCCAGGTACAGATATTGACACCTTCACTGCACACCAACAGTCGTTGCCTTGTGCCTCTCACAATTGGTCAGGTTTCACAAGATACACTATTTCTTAATATTAAAACCCAAATTATGGAAAAACCTCACCTATTTCAAGTTTTGCTTTCTTCAGATGGCAGTGCACAAATAATACATTTGTTATTAATCGCACAAAATCTTTCAGTCTTGTAAATAAACGGTAAGACATGGTCTCAACAGGTGAATTTATTAGTTAACACATATACCTGAAGTTCAAAGACATAGATCAAACATGAACAAAAACAAAAATCTTCCCAGATTACCCAAAAGCAATTTACAATTACTTGTTCAAAGATAGTCAGGCACATGATAATGAAAATTGGTATTAAGTTCTATAAATGGGTTTGTTCCAATAGTCAAGTAAAATAATTCTACCTTAAATCCTTTTGGGAAGTAAGCAAAGTATGGATCATATAAAAATGAATAGTGAAATAATGTGTCTCAGTTCTATCTCATGATGATTTATAAGATTATCTGAAATTAGTATCCTAACTTTTTTTTCACCAAGGATTCAAAAATACACCCTTCATAACTAATCTGAAAACATAAAGTGGATGTATGCCAATATTTGTAAGTGAGTTGTAAGTTTCACTTCCTCAGAGTTCCCTGTGTGTGTGTCCAGCAAACAAAAAGATCAGCTTAAGGAAAGAAATGGTTGCATGGGTGGTCCCATTTATATGCTCAAAATAGTTGAATCACTTCAGAATCACTGAGGAATTCATTTGTGTCAACCCATTTAGCTTGCTGACAGTTTCCCATCCTACAGACTCACTCTGGATCTACACCCAAGAAACTTGGGGTCTCAGACCTGTTGAGATCACTTTGTGCAAATGCCACAATGAATCTAGGCAGACTTAAAACCATTCTATGAAACTCTTGAAGTGACTTTTTGCCTTTGTAAAAGTGAACCCACAGTGTCAGGTCATTTTTTCCTTGAATCTGGTTTAGCTTTCTTTGTTTTGGGTCTTTTGGGTTTTGCTTTTGAAGCACCTCAGGGGCAGTGACCCAGGACAGAAGATAAATAAAGTTAAGCCAACCTCAAGAGAAAAGCAACTGGGGATACCAGGTTTGCTTTTGTAAATGTGAACAGTGACCTGGGGGCTCAGGGTCAACCTCAGTCCCCCAAATACCCTTTTCCAAACACTAAATCCACCTGGGACCTCAGAGTTGCTTTGCAGACTCCAGGAGTAAACCAGGAGATCATTTTTCCTTTGCCTCCAAAAAGCAAAGCTGAGGCAAGGGTTCCTAGAGAGTTTCAGTGATTTAAACAACAACAAAAATCCTAAACGCTAAGACAGCTTTAAGGAAGAAATACTTGTCCTTCAAACAAATCCTGAGCGATTAGTCCCTGGGAATTCACCAAAAATAGGTCTTACTAAGTTAGCCACATTGGAGAAAAATACAAGTCCTTTTTCCAAATATATGGTGAGATCACATGATGAGCTCCACATCATTTTTAAAGCATTTGGCTTTTCCTTCCTTTCCAGCTATCTGAAAACACCACATTTGGAAGACTCCATGTGCAGCACAGAAGAGAAGTTTAAGCAGCAGCCAGAAGGAGCTTAGGCAAAAACAATAAAGCAGCAAAACCATATTGTACCTTCAGCCACGTCACTTTTTGCCTTCAGGTGTGACTTGCCCTGATGCTGCCTTTTGGCTCCTTGACACACCCTCGCCCAAGCCTGCCACCTTCAAATGTCCCATCTGCCAAACCTGCTCCCACTCATCTTTCCACTCCCACCTCTGTGGGGACTAGGAGTCAACTCTGAGCACTCTGTGCCCTAGAGGCTGCTTAAAGGTATCCATCTCTTTAAGTCACTTCACTCAGGGGACCTGTATATAGCAAAGGTAGAATGTTCTTTAAGTATTTTTGATGCTAAGCTAATGCAGTAGTCCTAGATAACCAATAGGTGGGTTTGGAATTTGGAAAAAAAGAGGCAAATAGGGAAATTTACATAATCAACTTATACACATCTATATTTGCTTTATTTTGAATTGTTTTGGTCACTACCATGGCTAAAATGGCACATAGATACATATGTATGAATTTATGTGGTTAATTTTTTTTACTAAAATTAATTTTATCACAGTAATACGTAGTTAATAATCAAATGGAACATACCATGAAACCAACAGTTCACTGTCGTACTTTTTCCATTCTTAGAAGTAATCATGTTTAACTCCTTTTTTAGTTCTGGTGATTACCTCAACATCTTTAATAGGCTTATTTTTCTAATTTTAGATTTATTGTCTTACAGCTATCACATATGAGAGTTACCTTACTTATACCACCTTTCTTTATGGTAGC